>PVJC01004657.1:19344-62786 GCA_004026665.1 Murina feae | reverse complement strand
TGTCTTCTTTTTGTTAACTTGTATGAGTTCCCTATAAATGTTGGAGATTAAACCTTTATCAGTGATAACATTGGCAAATATGTTCTCCCATGTAGTGGGTTTTCTTGTTGTTTTGTTGATGGTTTCTTTTGCTGTGCAGAAGCTTTTTATTTTGATAAAGTCCCATTTGTTTATTTTCTCTTTAGTTTCCAATGCCCTAATAGCTGTATCAGTGAAGAAACCGCTTTGGCATATGTCTGAGATTTTGTTGCCTTTGTATTCCTCTAGTATTTTTATGGTTTCCCATCTTATGTTTAAGTCCTTTATCCATTTCGAGTTTATTTTTGTGTATGGTGTGAGTTGGTGGTCTAGTTTCATTTTTTTGCTTATATCTCTCCAATTTTCCCAGCACCATTTATTGAAGAGACTGTCTTGGTTCCATTGTATGTTCTTGCCTCCTTTGTCAAATATTAATTGAGCATATTGGTTTGGGTCGATTTCTGGGCTGTATGAGGTAAATTTTAATGAAAGGGACAGATCTTTTTGCAGGTTCACAAATAACTTCAGATTAACACTGAATAAATCATACCACCTGGGATTTTCTATCTTTGGACAGTTCATCTCACATAGAAGGAGAGTTTCTCATTGATTACTCTCTTTCTTATCTTTTCCCAATCTCTGATTTCCTCCTATACCCCAATTTTACTTCTGATTCAATTATATACTACATTTTAGTTTTTATTCCTTAAGTGAGCCTAGGGTTTGTCTTTATATGCCCAGACTCCTCTAGGTATGTGCTCAGTAAAAAAAAAAAACAAAAAACAAAAAAAAACACACAAAACAAAACAAAACAAAATAAAACAAAACAGGCTACCACTCTCAGAAACCACCCTCCTTACAAGTAGTAGTGATTATAAACACTATTTTTTTCCTAATACTAAATAACACTGTATGGATCGGTAATATTTTTATTTTATAGATGTGTAAACAAGCTCAAAAAATTAAATGAGTTGTTCAGGATTATTCATTTAATAAGTAACAAAGTCAGATTTTGAATCTAGGTCCATTTAAATCCAAATCCTGTATACTTTATACCAAGTGAGAACTGATTTTTTGAAAAAGGAAAAGATGTACTTTAAAATTCTCTGAGCTTAAAAATAGGAAAATTGCTTTGAAAATTCATAACATTTGAATTCATTTGGAATAGGGACACATAGCTTTTACTATTGTAGCCCGAAGATGCTGCTTAAGAAGTTAGGGGAATGTAATAAGTGAAAAGTTTCAGTAATTTAAAAAGTCCTGCCCAGTATCAGATAAGTAGGACAATTATTATAATTAATTAAACTTTATATTTAAAAAATTTTATCTTTTAAAATCCATTTAACTGAATATTTTAAATTCTAACTTTATCATTGTATTTTTTAAAGTTTTTGTAATTCCTATTCTTTTTTATTACAGAGACAATTAAAGGCAGATGCTAAAAAAGCTATTGGAAGGCTTCAACTACGCACACTGAAACAAGGGGACAAGGTACATTTGTGACTTAAAAATGCCTTTTGTTTTAAAGAAATGCTTAGCAAGCCATTGTTAAAGCTAAATGTTCTTCAAAGTAGTATTTTCATTTGAATTTATAAATCTTATTAACTTTTAAAATTTATTCAATGTTGAAGATAAGCTGAATAATGGCCCCCAAAGCTATCTAAGTTCTAGTCTCTGAACTTGTAAATGTTACTTTATATGGCAAGAAGGACTTTTGCACATGTGATTAAATTAAGGGAGGATTTGAGATGGGGAGATTATCCTGGATTATACAGGTGGATCACAATTACAATCACTGTATCATTGTTAGAGGGAGCAAGGGGCAGATTTGACTACAGTACATGAAAACAAGATGTTGGGTGGTGACACAAGAAAAAGGGGCCATGAGTCAAGGAATGCAGAGACTCTCTAGAATATGGAAAAGCAAGGAAAGGCATTCACCCCTGAAGTCTTCAGAAGTATCACAGCACTGCCAACACCTTGATTTTTTAAATTATGATTTCCAAGACAATAAGAAAATAAATTTGTTATTTAAACCATAAAGTAACAGTAAATTGTTTTAGCAACAATAGGAAATGAATATAATGCTTCAATATAGCTTTACTTGAATGATTAAGTTCAGGTTAAGACAGTTGAAAACTACCATCAATGTGTAAAATGTTTGTCAGAAATATAGAACTGATTGAAATAAAAAATACCAATTCAATAAAATAAAAAATGAATAAATAAATTTCTAGTAGCCACGTTAAAAATGTTTTAAAAAGAAAAATTAATTTTAATGCCTAATATATCTGAAATATAATCATTTCAAAATACTATGAACAACTCTACTCCAACAAACGGGACAACCTCGATGAAATGGACACATTCCTAGAAAAATACAAGCTTCCAAAACTCAATCAAGAAGAATGAAAAAACCTGAAAAGGCCAATAACTACCAATGAAATTGAAACAGTAATCAAAAAGCTTCCAGCAAACAAAAGTCCTGGACCAGATGGCTTCACAAGGGAGTTTTACCAAACATTCAAAGAAGAACTAAAGCCAATCCTTCTCACACTATTCCAAAAAATTCAAGAGGAAGGCATATTTCCAAGCTCCTTCTATAAAGCCAGCATTACCCTAATCCCAAACCAGATAAAGACACCACAAAGAAAAAGAATTACAGGCTAATATGCCTGATGAACATAGATGCTAAAATCCTCAACAAAATTCTAGCAAACCGGATCCAGCATTACATTAGAAAGATCATACACCATGACCAAGTGGGATTTATTCCAGGAATGCAAGGCTGGTACAATATCCACAAATCAATAAACGTGATACGTCACATGAACAAATTGAGAGACAAAAATCACATAATCATATTAATTGATGCAGAAAAGGCATTTGACAAAATCCAGCACCCTTTCTTGATAAAAAAAACTCTCAGCAAAGTGGGAATAGAGGGGTCATACCTCAACATAATAAAAGCCTTATATGACAAAACTACAACCAACATCATACTCAATGGGCAAAAACTAAAGCCTTTTCCCTTCAGAACAGGGACAAAGCAGGGATGCCCACTTTCACCACTCCTGTTCCACATAGTACTGGAAGTGCTAGCCAAAATGATCAAACAAGAAGAAATAAAAGGCATCAAATTGGAAAAGAAGAAGTAAAATTGTCATTATTCACAGATGACATGATACTGTACTTAGAAAACCCTAAAGACTCCATCAAAAAATTATTAGACCTAATAAATTAATTTGGCAATGTAGCAGGATGCAAAATTAATGCCAAGAAATCTATGGCATTTTTATATGCCAATAGTGAACTTACAGAAAGAGAAATTTTAAAACCATCCTGTTTACCATTGCACAAAAAAAAGATACCTGGGAATAAACTTAACCAAGGATGTAAAAGATCTGTACTTGGAAAACTACAGAACATTGAAAAGAGATCAAGGAAGACATGTACAGATGGAAGAACATACCGTGTTCATGGATTAGTAGAATCAACATCATCAAAATGTCCATATTACCCAAAGCAATCTATAGATTCAGTGCACTCCCCATTAAAATACCAACAGCATATTTCACAGACCTAGAAAGAACTCTCCAAAAATTCATCTGGAATAATAATCTTAACTAATAAAAGCGTAATATTGAAATTAACCATTTCTCTGGGATGGGGTAAGCCATGCCCACCAGCCAATCAGAGCAGCTGTATGCAAATTAGCCCAGCCAAGATGGCGGAGGTCTCAGCCGGGGAGAAGCGGTGTGCGGCACTGGAGTCCCGCAAGGCAGATGGAAGACCTCTGCCTTGGGGGAGCCAGGAGGGGAGGAACAACCTGGCCGGAGGCACAACCTGGCGAGGGAGGATCCAGCTGGCCTGTGGCGGGAGGAGCAGGTCCGGCCAGTGTTGGTGACAGGGCAGCTGGGGCCTGGTGGAGATCCATGATGGGGGGGGGGATCGTGGAGATCCATGATCCACCCATGCCCCCACGATGGATTTCAGGCAGCAGGGCAGCCTCCGGGCACGGAGGGACCGAGCCAGCTCCATCCCCAAGGCTGAGGCCTGGAAATCGGTGCAATCGGGGCACACAGTACACACAGAGGTGTGCCCTCCATGTGTGCTGTGTGCCCCAATGGATTCCAGGGTCCCAAACTGAGAGGGCACAAGCCGGGATGAGGGACCTCCCCACCCCTGCCAAGTGCACAAATTTTTGTGCACCGGGCCCCTAGTAATAATAATAATAATAATAATCTTGAATAGGTGCAGGGATCCTGAGAAAGAAGATCAATGTAAGAGGGATGTCAATACCAGATATCAAGCTGTATAACAGAGCCACTGTTTTCAAAACTGCCTGGTACTGGCACAAGAAGAAACATATAGACCAATGGAATAGAATAGAGAACCCAGAAATCGACCCAAACCACTGTGCCCAATTAATATTTGACAAAGGAGGCAAGAACATACAATGGAGTCAAGACAGTCTCTTCAATAAATGGTGCTGGAAAATTTGGTCAGACACATGCAAAAAAATGAAACTAGACCACCAACTTATACCATACACCAAAATAAACTCACAATGGATAAAGGACTTCAACATAAGATGGGAAATCATAAAAATATTAAAGGAATCCACAGGTAGCAAAATCTCAGACATATGCTGAAAAATTGTATTCACTGACACAGCTCCTAGGGCAATGGAATCTAAAGGGAAAATAAAAAAAAAACAAAACGGGACTATATCAAAATAAAAAGCTTCTGCACAGCAAAAGAAACCATCAACAAAACAACAAGAAAGCACACTGCATGGGAGAATATATTTGCCAATGATATCTCTGATAAAGATTTAATTTCCAACATTTACAGGGAACTCATACAACTTAACAAAAGGAAGGTAAACAACACAATAAAAAAAGAGATATATGTACTAATCTTTGTAAAACTATATGTAATAAAAAAGAAAAAAAATGGGCAATGGACCTAAATAGATACTTCTCGAAAGAGGACTTACATAGGCTGAGAGGCATATGAAAACATGCTCAAAGTCACTAATCATCCGAGAGATGCAAATCAAAATGACAATGAGTTACCATCTCACAACTGTCAGAATGGCTGTCATCAACAAATCAACAAACAACAAATGCTGGCGAGGGTGCGGAGAAAAAGGAATCCTCCTGCACTACTGGTGAGAATGCAAACTGTTCCAGCCACTGTGGATAACACATTGGAAATGGAGTTTCCTCAAAAAACTAAAATTGGAACTGCCATTTGACCCAGTGATCCCACTTCTAGGAATATATCCCAAGAAACTAGAAACACCAATCAGAAAGGATATATGCACTCCTATGTTCATAGCAGCACAATTTACCATAGCTAAGATTTGGAATCAGCCTAAGTGCCCATCAATTGATGAACAGATTAAAAAACTGTGGTACATCTACACAATAGAGTACTATGCTGCTGTAAAAAGGAACTCCTACCATTTGCAACAGCATGGATGGAGCTGGAGAGCATTATGCTAAGTGAAATAAGTCAGTCAGAGAAAGATAAATATCACATGCTCTCACTCATTTGCGGATTATAATGAACAACATAAACCAATGAACAAAACTGATTAGAGACAGAGAAGCATGGATCAGATGCTCAAAACTCAGAAGGAAGGTAGGAAAGGGGAGGGGTGGGGGGAGAGATCCACCAAAGGACTTGTATGCATGCATATAAGCATAAGTGATCAATGTGGGCAACAGGGGATGAGGGTGAGGGCAGGAGTTGGGGGATGAGGGGACATTGAGGGATAAAGTCACATTTGTAATATCTTAATCAATAAAGGGGAAAAAATGCAAAAAATGCAATATATATATGTAATCATTTCAACATGTAATCAATATATAATTTTAATGCAATATTTTACACTTATGGCACATTTCAGTTCAAATCAGCCAAATTCCAGGCACATGTGGTTAGTGGCTACTGAATTAGACAGCACAAGTTTGAAAAATGAGCACATTGGACTAATCATCTCTAGGGTTTTCTCTATGCCATATCATGTTATGTTGCTGCTGCTGCTCTTCACTTTAAATCAGCTACAGTATAAAAGTGTATATGTGGCTTGTTGGTTGGTGAGATAAGAATGTTAGAGTGATAGCAACTATGATCACAAGTTTAAGCTTAACAATCAGTAAGGTCTGTGCTGATGTGTGGATGTGGCTTTCAACATTACACCAGTTGGTCATAAATAGTATAGGGTATGTGGACAGAGTGGGTAATTGCATAAATTTTTATAACATAGCTCAGCATGTTCTGGCAATCAAATGATAAACATAAAAAATACCATTTATAATAGCACCAAAACCATTAAATACTTAGGTATAAATCTTACAAAATATGCACAAGATCTATATGCTGAAAACTGCAAAACATAAAAGAAAAAAGAAATCAAGGAAGACTTAAATAAATATTCATGGGTCAGAACAGTCACTGTTGGAAAACTATCAATCCTCCCCCCAAACTAATATATTCATTCAATGTAGTTTCAATCAAAATCCTAGTTGGATCTTTTATAGAAATTGACAAGTTGATTCTAGGCTTATAAGGAAAATCAAAAGAACTACAATAACCAAAGCAATTTTTATAAAGAACAAATTTGGATGATTCACATTACCTGATTTGCAGAATTATTTTTTAAGATATTGTGGTATTGGAAAAAGGAGAGATCTTTATTTAAATCAATGGAATAGAAGAGAAAGTCCAGAAATAGACTGGCATATATATGATTAATTGATTTTGACAAAGGTAGAAAGGCAATTCAATGAAGAAAAATAGCCAATTGTTGGGTCTCTATATGCAATCATTGACTATCAATATGCAAAAAAATGAACCTCAATCCATACTATATACCCTTTGTGAAAATTAACTCAAAATGGATCATAGGCCTAAATATAAAACCTAGAACTATGAAATTTTTAGAGGAAAATTTCAGAGAAAAATATCTCCATGGCTTGGGTTAGGCAAAGGTTATTTAGATGTGATACCAAAAACATGCCCATTAAAGAAAAAAATGAGAAATTTAACTGTCAAAATTAAGAATTTTTGCTCTTTGAAAGACACTGTTAAGAGAATGAAAAGACAAGTAACAGACTGGGAGAAAATATCTGCAAACCCCATTCTACTCTAATAAAAGAGTAATATTGAAATTGACCATTTCTCCAGCATGCCTAAGCCACACCCACTAGCCAGTCAGAGTGGATGTATGCAAATTAACCCAGCCAAGATGGAGGCCAACCACCACGGAACTAGATCAAATAGGAGGTTTCCATTGTACCAGGTGTAAACTGTCTGCCTAGGTCGGCTGGGCCTCACTCTGCTCAAGGCAACATAGTTGCAATTATAGAAGCCACAGAGCTGAAGCAAACAGGAGGCTTCCATTGCACCAGCGATGGAGGAAACTGTCTGCCTAGGCTGGCTGGGCCTCTACTAAGGCAACATTGTTTCAATTACAGAAGCCACAGAGCTGAAGCAAACAGGGGGCTTCCTTACCTGCCTAGGCCTCGGCTTAAAGCAACAGTGTTTCAATTATAGGAGATAAATAAACCCCAGAACCCTGATTCCAGCCAGCCTTGCTGGGACGTTGGATCAATGGGAGCTGTGGGCAGCCTGAAAGACTAAAAACGGCCCTCAGCCCATCACCCAGGCTGGCCACACCCCAGTAGGGACTCAAACCCTGAATGGACTGTGGACAGCCTGAAAACGGCCCTCAGCCAGTCACCCAGGCTGGCCATACCCCAATGGGATGAGAGTCCACACTGGGGGGCTTGGCCAACCTGCAAACAGTGATCAGCCCCTCACCCAGGCTGGCCAGGCATGCCAGCAGGTAGACATCCCCTGAGGGGTTCCAGACTGCGAGAGGGCACAGGGTGGGCTGAGGGACCTCCTGAGTGCACAAATTTTTGTGCACCGGGCTCCTAGTATCTGATAAAGAGCTGAATCTATGAAGAACTCTCAAGACTCAACAGTAAAAAAAAAAAAAAAACAAGCAACCTAGTGAAAAATGGGCAAAACAGACATGTTACCACAGAATATATATGGATGGCAAAAAAAGCTCATAAAAGGATTCTCAACATCATTAGTAATCAGGGAAATGCAAATACAAACCACAATGTGATAACACAGCACATTCATTAGAATGGCTAAAGCAAATACAATTGACAATACCAAGAGCTGGCCAAGATGTGGAAAAACTGGAACTCTCATGCATTTGCTGGTGAGAATGCAATGTACAGCCAGTTTGGAAAACAGTTTGGCGGTTCTTTATGAAGTCAAACATACACAGCAATCTCACTACTAAATATTTACCCTAGAGGGAAAAAAATGTATTCACATAAAAACTTGTACACAATTAATTGTTCAGCTTTATTAAAAATTACCAACAATGAGGAAAAACCCAAATGTCCTTCAATTGGTGAATGAATAAATAACCGTGGCACATTAATATCCCGGAATACTATTTAGCAATATAAAGAGATGGGAACCTACCAATACACACAACAATATGGATGAATCCCAAATGCATTATGTTAAGTGAAAGAAGTCAGACTCAAATGCAGGAGTCCATTTACTAGTATATGAAATTCTAGAAAAGCCAAAAGTATAGGAACTGAAAACAGATCAGTGGTTGCCAGAGGGTGGGGGTAAAAGGAGAGGTAATTACAAAGGGGCACAGAGGAATTTGTTGAGGTAATAAAACTATTTTATATTTTGATTGTGGTGGTGATTAAGTGGTATGTTTGTCTAAACTTGCAAAACTGCATATTAAAAGAGTGAGTTTTACTGTATGTGAATTATGTCTTAATTTTTTTTAATTGCCCTAGCCAGTTTGGCTCAGTGGATAGAGTGTGGGCCTACAGACCAAATGGTTGTGGGTTCGATTCCAGTAAAGGGCAGGTACCTCAGTTGCAGGCTCTTCTCTGGCCCCAGCCCTGGTCAGGGGTCATGCAGGAGGCAACCAATTAATTTGTTTCTCTCACATTGATATTTCTCTCTGTCTTTCTCGCTTACAATCTCTCTAAAAAAATCAATGGAAGGATATCCTTGGGTGAGGATTAAAAAATAATACTAAAAATAAATAAATGGAACAACATAGCTAAAGAATTGTACAAATGGCGTTTTGTAAATTAAATCTAGGAAAAAGGTTTAAATAAGTGCTCCATGTTTTTCTGTGTGCTATTCCCCTTTTAGATAACTTTATTCTTTTTCATTTTTAAAAAATATATTTTATTGATTTTTACAGAGAAGAAGGGACATGGATAGAGAGTTAGAAACATCAATGAAAGAGAAACATCGATTGGCTGCCTCCTGCACACTCCCTACTGGGTATGTGCCCGCAACCAAGGTACATGCCCTTGACCAGAATCGAACCTGGGACCCTTAAGTTTGCAGGCTGATGCTCCATCCACTGAGCCAAACTGGTCAGGGCTCTTTTACATTTTTAAGTCTAAATAATTTTATTTTAAATTTCAGTTATGTAATGCAGTGTAATTAACTGTAGTCACCATGTTTTAATTAGATCCTCAGACCTTATAGCTGAAAATTTGTACCCTTTTACCAACTTCTCCCAATTTCCTCCTCCTCCAGTCCCTGGCAATCATGTTTCTACTCTCTGTTTCTATAAGTTTGACGTTTTAAAGATTATAATTAAGTGTAAATAATTTTAAATTGCTTATTAAACATAGTTATTTAGTGATATGATGTTCTTCTTTCTATAGGAATTTATGCAATTTAAGACGTATATTCTGATCTTGCTCTGTAGTTTAATGTGTTGTTTCTTATCCATTAGAGTAACAATAACTATTTGCTCATAGGAAATTGGTCCTGATGGAGATAGTTGTGCTGTGTGTATTGAACTGTATAAACCAAATGATTTAGTACGCATCTTAACCTGCAAGTAAGTTTAATTGTCATTTATATCATCAATCAGAATAGCTGATTTACAAAAATGATTGTAATGGGGAAAACTATTTTGAATGTTTCCAAGTTGATGTAAATAAAGTATTTATTTTTTTATTTTAATTTAAATATAGGAGAATGCTTTATTTTTAATATTATTGAATTGGTATATGGCTAATTATATAAATTATACTTGATAATCCATACTTGATAAAATTTGTAAACTAGTTTCATATAAAACTGAGAACCTAGTCAACACCTCAATTATGTATATACTAGATTATTTAAATTCATGCTAGCAATTCTATTAAGGAAAAAAACATAATATCAACTTATTATACCTATTTGGAAGAATTCATTCTTTTGTGGGTTTTTTATTTATTATCTCTCTCCTGAAAGTTGTTCTGAACACTCTTTCTTTTAGCTACTAAAAAGTGGTGCTCTAAGCATGTATAACATTGCCTAAAGAATCAGCATTATGTTACATTCAATTCTGTATTGTACTATATTATTAGGAATGACCAACCATACCATTTTACAGTTAGAGAATAACAAGATAATTAAGATCTGAAATACTGAACAAAGTTTTAGGACAACAGTGTCTTAGTCATTTTTCGAGTAATGAGAATTGAAACTATATCTTTTGAAGCTAGAATAATAGGGCTTTTATATTAAAAATAGTATATTATGAAATTTCCAAATTTTGATTCTGTGGCTCCTTCTTGGTATTTATGCTGTAATATGGCTATTTTCAACCCATAGGCCACAAGAATTTTTAAAACATGCAAATCTGACTACTTAGTCAGGGGCACTGATCTCTTTTCCCTTAAATTGTCAAATAAAAAATGACAACGACCAACACAATAGCTGTCTGGTATGAATAAACCAAAATTATACCTAGTTTTTTGTCAGATTGGAAAAATTTATCATATATTTTTTGGTGTGCCACAGAATTTGAGTAACTAGTTTATGTGTGCCATGAGATGAAAAAGGTTGGAAATTGCTGCTTATAATAGTGTGTTTAAAGGAGAAAAAAAAATCTGTTAAAAGACTAAGTGAAATTACAGGGTAACCTGTTAGTACATTAGGCAAAGTGTTGTTGCTATTTCACAACTGGTAAATAAATTATTTGTGTTTTTTTCCTTCATTAGCCATATTTTCCATAAGACATGTGTTGATCCATGGCTGTTAGAACATAGGACTTGCCCCATGTGCAAATGTGATATACTCAAAGCTTTGGGAATTGAGGTAAACATTATTAAACTCTTTATATGTAACTCAAGCAATGTATTATTTATGTATCTGGGCTTCAGGAGAATAACATCCTTATTTTTTAGATATGTAATGTACTAGACTTACAGTATATATCAAAAATTGAACCTATTTATATCATAGTGACAATAAGGTGCCATATTGAACTACCTCCATTTTCTGTATTTCCCCCTTTTCTCAAATGTACTTATTCTTTGGTCAGAATTTGAAGTAATGTTCTTATAAACTGCCAACTGGCTTCTAGTACCCCTCTCTCATTTTTACTGTCTTACTATGCCATAGCAACCAAACTTGTAGATAAATGAGCTTGTATAATTTCAAAAAGTATAAGTAATAAATTATAATTATGCTAGAAGCCCAGCGTGTGAAATCAAAGGCCCCACCCACCCACATGCTCCTTGCCAGGCCTGCCTCGCTGTGCCCACCCACCCAACCCCCGCCCCACCAGCCTTGCTGTGATTGGAGCCTGTGGGTTGTTCCACGTGAGCCCAAATCACATGAGATCCCAGACCTGCTGCACTAGGTGGGACCCCAGATCCAAGACCCACCATGCAAGGTGGGACCCTAGACCCACTGTGCATGGCAGGGCCCCAGACCGACCACACCAGTGAGACCCATCAATGCAGCTCCCGGTGACCAGTTATTTGGTCGTTACGGTGTTACAGCCACTGGCTTTATATATATGTAGATTTGGTAAATTAAAAAACTACCTCTTCCACAGTACACACATACACACAACAGAAAGTCAAACTCAACAAAATCTTCCTGATTTGAGGAGATATAGAATACAGTAATTCTCAATTTCTCAATTTCCCCAAGAACTATATATATATATATATATATATATATATATATATATATATATAAAATTCCAGAATGAGAGGGTGGATTAATATATTCTGATTTCAAGAATATATATATATATATATATATATATATATATATATATATATATAATTATTGCCTACCTTGTACCAGGCATTGTATTATGAAGTACTTAGATCACCCAGATGAATATGTCAGGTGTGATGACAATCTGCTTGTAACATCTTTTGCCCATTGATGGACCCAATTATTCCAATTGCTCTGGCTGGGACCAGCAAGAGATTTTTGTGATTATTAAAAAAGATGTTATGTTTAAAAGGTTAAAAGCATTACTGTAGCCTGGCGAGCATGGCTCAATAGTTGAGCATCTACCTATGAACCAGGAGGTCAAGGTTCAAATACAGGTCAGGCATATGCCTGGGTTATGGGCTCGATCTCCAGTAGTGGTGTGTAGGAGTCAGCCAATTAATGATTCTCTCTCATCATTGATGTTTCTCTCTACCTCTTCATTCCTCTATGAAATCAATAAAAATATATTTAAAAGAAAAACCATTGCTGTAATAAGTCACCTATGAATAAACTTTGTATGTTATGTCAAAGAAGAGCATATACTCTGAGTCTTTTATTTTGTTCAAATGTTTTCCAAAGGTGGATATTGAAGATGGATCAGTGTCTTTACAAGTCCCAGTGTCCAATGAAACTTCTAATAGTGCCTCTCCTCATGAAGAGGATAATCGCAGTGAGACTGCATCATCTGGATATGCTTCAGTTCAGGGAGCAGATGAACCACCTTTGGAGGAACATGTGCAGTCAGCAAGTAAGCACCATGCTGAGGGTCAAGTGCCCCATAAATGATATCTTGTGGTTCTTAGCTCTTGTTTCATTCATCCCTTAATACATTTCAGATTATTTTCTATGAACAACAATGCAATGCAGGATGCATCCCTTCCTTAGCTTAATATACATATATTCAAATGAACTTGAAGCAAATGAAATACCCCAGGAGTGGGAATTAGAAGAAAAAGATTTATTGGAAAGCTTATTTCTGATACATTTATGTGTTAGCTTGTTAATTTACAGAGGCTAGGGCAAAACTTTAAATTTTACAAGCCATTGTTTATTGCAGACCAATCAGAAATTAAAAAGGAGTTCTTAAATGATAAAAATAGAATTCAATTTACAAAACTTGATTTGTATACAAGTTCTCAAGAAGCCATCTTTTGCACAGATTGAAACTTTGCTTAAGAATAGTATGTACTGCCACCTGTTGATTATTTACAATGAAATGAACAAACTTTGGAAACTAAAATTGAATACAATAGTGCCCTCTTATCCCTTTTTTTCACTTTTTAAGGTTTCAAATGCCTACATTCAACCACAGTCTGAAAATATTAAATGGAGTATTCCAGAAATAAGCAATTCATAAGTTTTACACTGTGGGCCATTCTAAGTAGTGTGATGAAATCTAAGCTCCCTGCATGTTAGTCACTTAGTAGCCACTTTAGTTATCAAATCAACTGTCCCTGTATTGCAGTGCTTGTGTTCAACCAATCCTTATAATAACCTAATGCTATGTCACAATACCTATGTCATGCACCTCACTTCATCTGATCACTTAGCATTGTGTCATCTCATCATTGCAAGAAGGGTGAGTACAGTACAATACGATATTTTAAGAAAGCACATTCATTTGACTTTTATTATAGTACTAGGAGCCCGGTGCACAATGTATTGTGCACTCGGGGGTCCCTCAGCCCGGCCTGTACCCATCCAACCTGTGGCCTGCCACCTGCCCATTGACCCCACCCACCTCACACACCCCGGCTCGTCACCTGCCCCGTACATCCAGCTCACCCTGCCGCCTGCAGTGCACCTGCCTCCGCGGTTCCGCTCCTGGCCTCCATCTTGGCTGAGTTAATTTGCATACAGCCACTCTGATTGGCTGGTGAGCATGGCTTAGGTGCCCCGTAGAAACGGTCAATTTCAATATTACGCTTTTATAGAGTAGATATTGTTATAATTGTTCTATTTTATTCTTAATTTGTTAATCTTTTACTGTGCCTAATTTATAAATTAAGCTTTATTCTATGTATAGATGCATAAGAAAAAAAACATACTATATACAGAATTCTGTACTATCTGCAATTTCAGGCATTCACTGGGAGGTCTTGGAACATATTCACTGTGGATAAGGGGGAACTACTGTATATTATTTTGAAAATTCATGTGAATCAGTATTGCAGATTAGTAGTAATAAAAAATTTTAGGGAATTCAGTGACTTTTTTTTTCTTAGAAACCCTCTATATAAAATGTTTTCCTTGATTTTAACTTCCAACTTTTTCATGGTTTGAAATTTTTTTCTTTTTTTGAGAATTTTTTTCTTAATCATCATCTATATATATAAAGAGGTAATATGCTAATTTGTCCTAGTGGTGTCCCAGTCATGACTGGAGCTGGTGGCTGGGGATAGGGGTGGGGACTTCTGCCCCCACCGCAGGCACACGCAGGCCTGCCCAGTGCTAACATAATGCTGCCTGCATGCATCCCCACCTAGCACTGAGGTGAAGCTGCCTACCTGTATCCCTCACCTGGGAGGTGGCACTGCCTGCGTGCATCCTGCCCAGCATTGAGGTGAAGCTGCCTTTCAGAATATAACTTCAGCCATCAAAGACCACCCAAATGCTTTTCCTTGCATGGTCCAGGTGGTAGTGGAAAAACATATCTTTATAAAGTTTTAATACATTATATTAGAGGTTGTGGTGGTACTGTTTTACCCACAGCATCTACAGGAATTGCTGCAAATTTACTTCTCAGTGGAAGAACCTTTCATTAACAATATAAACTACCAACTCCATTAAATAAAAATTCAATTTCTAGACTCAATATAAAGAATGAAGTTGCTAAAACCATTAAAAAGGCCAAACTTCTTATTATTGATGAATGCACCATGGCATTCAGTCATGTTATAAACGCCATAGACAAATTACTAGGAGAAATTATGAATTTGAATGCTGCATTTGGTGGGAAAGTTCTCCTTCTCGGGGGGAATTTTCGACAATATCTCAGTATTGTGCCACACACTATGTGATTGGCCATAGTACAAACGAGTTTAAAGTACTATAATGTTTGGGGATGTTTCAGAAAGTTGTCTCTTAAAACAAATATGAGATCAGAGGATTTTGCTTATAGTGAATGGTTAGTAAAACTTGGAGATGGCAAACTTGATAGCAGTTTTCATTTAGGAATGGATATTATTGAAATCCCCTGTGAAATGAATTGTAATGGGTCTATTGAAGCTACCTTTGGAAAAAGTATATCAATAGATAACATTAAAATATACTTACTATATTTTATATTTTTATAATATTATCTATATATTTTATAAATATACAAACTCTAAACATGTAATTCTTTGTCCAAAAAATGAACACGTTCAAAAAGTAAATGAAGAAATTTTAGATATACTCGATGGATATTTTCACACATATTTGAGTGATGATTCCATTGATTCAACAAATGATGCTGAAAAGGAAAATTTTCCCATCGAATTTCTTAATAGTATTACTCCTTCGGGAATGCCGTGTCATAAATTAAAATTGAAAGTGGGTGCAATCATCATGCTACTGAGAAATCTTAATAGTAAATGGGGTCTTTGTAATGGTACTAGATTTATTATGAAAAGATTATGACCTAACATAATGAAAGCTGAAGAATTAACAGAATCTGCAGAAGGAAAGGTGTTCTGATTCCAAGAATTGATTTGTCCCCATCTGACACTGGCTTCCCATTTAAATTAATTTGATGACAGTTTCCCATGATGCCAGCATTTGTGATGACTATTAATAAATCACAAGGACAAACTCTAGACAGAATAGGAATATTGCTACCTGAACCCATTTTTTGACATGGTCAGCTATATGTCGCTTTCTCTCGAGTTTGAAGAGAATGTGACACTAAAGTTAAAGTTGTAAATACTTCATCACAAGGGAAATTAGTCAAGCACTCTGAAAGTGTTTTCACTCTTAAATGTAGTATACAGGGAGATACGGGGGCAGGGACTTATTATAGTAAGTTTAATCACTTTAACAGTAATTGTTTGCATCACTTGTTTTTATATCATGTTTTTGTTGTTTTTATATCATGTTTTTATATCATTTTGTTATTGTTTACTAATAAATTTATATATTACTTTCATGTACATTTTACTAATTTCCTTTCATCTCTGACAATTCTATTAAAGAGAAAGGGCAAATAGCAGTATTAAAACATTTCCTCTAATTAATTCTCTTTTAATGTGCACAAATTGCATGCACCAGGCCACTAGTCTATAATAAAAGGGTAATATGCTAATTAGACCAAACGTCTTCCAAACATCATTCTGGACATTGTTCTAGATGAAGCTGAGTGGAGAGAAGCCAGTGCCAACAGCTGGGGGAAGGAAGGCCTACTCTTGCCAGAATTTTCATTGAGCCTCTAGTTTAGAGATAAACTAATTCTGGCATAGAGGTAGAAGAAAAACTAAATGACTTGTGAAATGTCAAATGTCAGCTTCCTATGACATAAACCCTTGTCCTCTGTAGGCTTATCAGTGCCATACATACCATTTCTGAAGACCTCAGGAGGAATATTATACAAATGCAAACCTTTTATTGCATGTAATCTAATCTTCAGACATATCCTAGAGTATAACGTCATCATAAGAATCTTAATCTCTGGATTATTCAGCCTATAACAGGAAATCATTATATATTTGCCCCAGATGAGATTTAGATTTTGTCCCCATAACTATGTGGTAATAGAATTCAGTGAAGATAAAGGAGAGTGTACAAGATAACGCAGTTTATTGCTATACTTGTTTTATAAAGTTCCAACTTTTTTTGTGCTCTGTTCTTATGGGAGTAGATGGTAAGCACAACAGTTTTTGCAGAGAATTTGAGAAATAAATGAAATGATGATCCATGTTCCTCCTCCTCTATTCTTTATTTTTCTTTATGGATTAAGTTATTACATATGTGTCCTTATCCTCCCATTGCCCCCCACACCCCCCTCTCCCAAGCCCTCACCTCTCTGGTGTCTGTGTCCATTGGTTAAGCTTATACGCAAGCATACAAGTCCTTTGGTTGATCTCTCCCCCTTACCCCTGTCCTCCCCTACCTTCCCTCTGAGGTTTGATGGTCTGATCGATGCTTCTCTGTTTCTGAATCTGTTTTTGTTCATTAGTTTATGTTGTTCTCATATTCCACAAATGAGTGAGATCATGTGATATTTATCTTTCTCTGACTAGCTTATTTCACTTAGAATAATGCTCTCCAGTTCCATCCATGCTATTGCAAATGGTAAGAATTCTTTCTTTTTACAGCAGCATAGTATTCCATTGTGTAGATGTACCACAGTTTTCTAATCCACTCATCTGCTGATGGGCACTTAGGCTGTTTCCATATCTTAGCTATGTTAAATTGTGCTGCTGTGAACATATATCCTTTTTGATTGGTGTTTCTAGTTTCTTGGGATATATTTCTAGAAGTGGGAGCACTGGGTCAAATGGGAGTTCCATTTTTAGTTTTTTGAGGAAACGCCATACTGTTCTCCACAATGGCTGCACCTGTCTGCATTCTCACCAGCAGTGTACGAGAATTCCTTTTTCTCTGCATCCTCGCCAGCACTTGTCATTTATTGATTTGTTGATGATAGCTATTCTGACAGGTGTGAGATGGCAACCTCATTATTGTTTTGATTTGCATCTCTCAGATGATTAGTGACTTTGAGCATGTTTTCATATGTCTCTTGGCCTTCCTTATGTCTTCTTTCGAAAAGTATCTATTTAGGTCCATTGCCCATTTTTTTTAATTGGGTTATCTTCCTTTTGTTAAGTTGTATGAGTTCCCCGTAAGTGTTGGAGATTAAACCCTTACTGGTGATAACATTGGCAAATATGTTCTCCCATGCAGTGTGCTTTCTTGTTATTTTGTTGATGATTTCTTTTGCTGTGCAGAAGCTTTTTAAAAAAATATATATTTAATTGATATTTTTACAAAGAAGAAGGGAGAGGGGTACAGAGTTAGAAACATCGATGAGAGATGAGAGAGAAACATCGATCAGCTGCCTCCTGCACACTCCCCACTGGGAATGTGCCTGCAACCAAGGTACATGCCCTTGGCCGGAATCAAACCTGGGACCCATGAGTCCGCAGGCTGACGCTCTATTCATGGAGCTAAACCGCTCAGGGTTGTGCAGAAGCTTTTTATTTTGATGTGGTCCCATTTGTTTATTTTCTCTTTAGTTTCCATTGCCTTAGGAGATGTATCAGTGAAGATATTACTTCATCATATGTCTGAGATTTTCCTGCCTGTGGATTCCTCTAATATTTTTATGGTTTCCCATCTCACGTTTAAGTCCTTTATCCATTGTGAGTTTATTTTTGTGTATGGTGTAAGTTGGCAGTCTAGTTTCATTTTTTTTCCATGTGTCTGTCTAATTTTCTCAGCACCATTTATTGAAGAGACTGTCTTGACTCCATTGTATGGTCTTGCCTCCTTTGTCAAATATTAATTGAGCATAGTGTTTTGGGTAGATTTTTGGGTTGTCTATTCTATTCCATTGGTCTGTATTCCTCCTCTATTCCTCATCTGGATGAATGATAGTATCACCCATCCAGCTGCCTCAAACCTGAAAATAGGGAAATCCGTAATTCTTCCCTCTTCCCTTTTCTATTGATTCAACATTCTTTTTCTCTAACCCATTCCCTAATTTCCAACTTTAATTTCACAGTCATAGCTTGAGTCACTATCTTCTCTCTGCCCATTTCTTCCCTCTTCCTTCCCGTAAAATTGGAGAAGCCCAGTCTAACTCCTGTTCCTCCTTTAAAACATGCCTTACTTGACTTCTACCATCAAGGTCTATGCATATCATGTGTTGCCCTATGTCTACTTCCATACAAGTTCTATCACATTTATTGCACTGAACTGTATTAAGACTTTTAAAAGTTCCTTTGGATATGGACAGTATCTTATTATTCACTGGTTTATATCCATAACTAGCAGTCTGCTACATAACAAATAAATGTTGAGTGAATGATCACCTAGAATAGATTTATTTTTAAATATATTTTAAATATATTTTTTTATTGATTTCAGAGATAAAGAGAGAGGGATAGAGAGAAAAAACATCAATGATGAGAGAGAATCATTGATCAGCTGCCTCCTGCACAACCCCCTCTGGGAATCGAGCCCGAAACCCGGGCATGTGACCTGACCAGGAATCGAACTGTGACCTCTTGGTTCATAGGTTGACACTCAACCACTGAGCCACACTGGCCAAGCCTAGATTTAATTTTATATGTGATTATATATTACTAGTTTGGGTATCTTGCCTATTAACCACTTATTATTATATTGATAGTTGATTAAATAACTTTGTAATCATGTAATTGATTAATTTGTGCCTGCATGTCCAATCACTGTGCTAAGTTCTGTTAGAGCACTGGTATTCAACCTTAAGTATGCATCCAGTCACCTGGAGGGCTTGCTAAAATGGAGGGGCTTCCACCAGTTTCTGACTGAGTAGATCTGGGTTGGAACCTGATAATTTTTATTTCTAGTAAGTTCCAAGATGATACAGAGGCTGCTGGTCCAGGGACCACACTTTGAGAACCACTAAATAAGGGTGTTAGTTCTTAAACCTAGCTATACATTGGAATCACCCAAAGAAACTTTAAACATTACTGTTGCCTGGGCTCTACCCCAGAATGGTTAAATCAGAATCCATGAGGGATGAGGACCAATACAGGTTTTATAAATTTTATTAATTTTAATTTGAAATAATTTCAGGCTGAAAAAAAAGGTTTAAAATATTACAAAGAATTCCCATATACTTGTCACCCAACTTTTCCAAATGTTAACGTTTTATATAACCATATCAGTTATCAAAATCAGGCAATTAACTGATAAAATATTAACTAAACTGTAGATGTTATTCAGATTTCATCAATTGACCTGATAATGTTCTTTTACTGTCCAATGATCACACATTGCCTTACTTTTTTTATTCTTTCCCCACCCCAAACCTTATTGAGATATATATACTTAATATATAACATTGTGTGAGTTTAAGGTGTGCAACAGGTATAATGATTTAATATACCTGTATATTGCAAAATAATTACCACATTCATGTTACTTAAGAAAACCATCATCTCACATAATTATAAAATTTTGTGTAAGGTGAAAACATTTAGGATCTACTCCCTTAGCAAATTTTAAGTACATAATACAGTATTTTTAACTATAGTCACAATTTTGTACATTAGATCCCCAGAACTTATTAATCATATAACTGGAACTTTCTACACTTTGACCAACATTTCCCCACCCTGGCAACTACTAACATACTCTCTGTTTCTATGAGTTGAGATTTTTTTTTTTTAGATTCCATATATAAGTGAGTTCATGTAGTATTAGTCTTTCTTTGTCTGACTTATTTCATTTAGCACAATGTTCTCAAGGTCTATCCATTTGATGCAATGTGAGGATTTCCTTAACATTCATGGCTGAATAATAAATACTCTGAATATATAATCATATTTTCTTTATCCAGTCATCTGTCAATGAACACTTGGGTTGTTTTCATGTCTTGGCTATTGTGAACAATGCTTCAGTGAACATGGAAATGGAGTTATCTCTTCAAGATAGTGATATAATTTTCTTCTGATATATAACCAGAAGTAGAACTGCTGGATCATGTGGTAGTTATCTTTTTAATATTTTGAGAAACCACAATACTGTTTCAGTTTCCATAGTGAATTTACACTACCACCAACTGTGCACTAAGGTTTTCTTTCTTTTTTAAAAAAAGATTTATTTATTTTTATTGATTGACTTTTTTAGAAAGGAAGAGCCTTTGATTTGTTTTTCCACTTATTTATGCATTCATTGATTGATTATTGTATGTGCCCTGACCGAGGACCAAACCCACAACCCTGATGCATCATGATGATGCACCAACAAACTAAGACACCTAATCAGGGCAGGTTTTCTTTTCTCTATATCCTCACCAACACTCAGCTCCTGTCATTTTGATAATAGCTATTCTACCAAGTTTGAGATGATATCTCATTTTGGCTTTGATTTGCATTTCTGTGATGGTTAGTTATGTGGAGCATCTTTTCATGTAATTGTTGGCCATTTGTATGTATGTATTCAGAAAAATATCTATTTAGTTCCTCTGTCCATGTTTTAATTGGATTTGAGGGGTTTTTGTTTGTTTGTTTTTGTTTGTTTGTTTGTTTGGGTTTTTGTTGTTTTTTTGCTATTGAGCTGTATGAGTTCCTTATATATTTTGCATATTGATTCCTTTGTAATATATGGTTTGCAAACATTTTCTCCCATTCTGTAAGTTGTTTCTTCATTCTATTATTTATTTTGCTGTGCAGAAGCTTTTTAGTTAGTTATATCCCCAGTTGTTGATTTTTGCTTTTGTTGCTTGTGCTTTGATGTCATAGTCAAAAAATTGTTGCAAGATCAATGTCAAGGAGCTTTCCCCCTGTTTTCTTCTAGGAGTTTTAGGGTTTTTGTTCTTATTTTTAAGTCTTTAATCCATTTTTAGTTCATTTTGGGGAGTGGTATAAGGTAGGGGTTCAGTTTTATTCTACTGCATGTGAATATACAGTTTACCCAATACCATTTACTGAAAAAACTATATTTTCTCCATTGAGTGTTCTTGGCTCTCTTGTCAAAAATAAGTTGACTGCATATGCCTGCGTTTATTTCTAGGCTCTGAATTCTGTTCCATTGATCTATGCTTCTGTTTTATGCCAGTACCAGACTGTTTTGATTACTATAGCTTTGTAGTATAGTTTGAAATCAGGAGTGTGATGCCTTCCACTTTGTTGCTTATGCTATCTGGGGTGTTTTATCATTCCATTTGAATTTTAGGATTTTCTTTATATTCCTGTGAAAAATGCCATTGGAATTTTCATAGGGAGCATATTGAATCTATAGATGGCTTTGGGCAGTATGAGCATTTTAACAATATTAATTGTTATGATCATGGGATGTTTCCATTTATCTGTGTCTTCTTCCATATTGTTCATCAATGTTTTATAATTTTCATTGTACAGATTTTTCACTTCTTTGGTTAAATTAATTCATAACTATTTTATTGTTTTTGATAAATTGATAATCCTATTGTAATTGGCATTTTCTTTAATTTTCTTTCAGGTATTTCATTTTTGGAGTATAGAAATGTAATAATGGTTTTTGTATGTTGCTTTTATATACTGAAACTATACTGAATAAATTAGTTCTAATAGTTTTTCAGTAGAATCTTTAGTATTTTCTTTATATAAGGTCATGTCATCTGGAAACAGAGACAGTTTTATTTCTTCCTTTTTGATTTTGAGGTCTTTTTTCATTTTTTTGACTAATTGCTTTGGCTATGATTTCCAATACTATGTTGAATAGGAGTGGTGAGAGTGGGCACACTTGTCTTGTTCTTGATTTTAGAGGAAAAGCTTGTAGTTTTTCATCATTGATTAAGATATTAGCTGTGGGTTTGTCATATATAGCCTTTATTATATTTGAGTATGTTCCTTCAATACCTAATTTGTTGAGAGGTCCATATTTAATTGTAGTGTCTTAGTTTTCAATTTGTGGCTATTCCTTAGTCTCTGTCTTTCACAACCTTGACACTTCTGAAGACTACTGGTCAGTTATTTTGTAGACTTTCTCTTAATTTTGACTTGTCTGATGTTTCTCAATAATTAAATTCATTGTCCTTTTCTATTTTAGGCAAGAATACCAAAGAAATGATGTGCCCTTTTCTGCCTTATATCATATGATGAGTCACATGATATCCATATCTTATTACTGATAGTTAGGACTTTGCTCAATTGGTTAAAGGTGGTGTCTGCCAAGCTTCTCCTGTTAAAGTTACAGTTTTGCCCTTTGTAATTATTAATTACTAGAGGCTCGATGCACAAAAATTTGTGCACTCAGGGGGTCCCTCAGCCTGGCCTGTGCCCTCTCGCAGTCTGGAATCCCCCTCAGGGGATGTCCACCTGCTGCCTTAGGCCTGCTCCCTGGGAGATCAGGTCTAAGCTGGCAGTCAGACATCCCTTTGGCAACCCGGAGCCCTTGGGGGATGTCCACTTGCCAGCAGGGAACAGGCCTAAGCTGCAGTCAGACATCTTTAGTGCTGCTGAGGACTCAGGAGACACTCCCACAACCACTGCTGTACTGGCAGTCATCAGCCTGGCTTGTGGCTGAGCAGAGCTCCCCTTGTGGGAGTGCACTGACCACCAGGGGCAGCTCCTGCATTGAGCGTCTGCCCCCTGGTGGTCAGTGTGTGTCATAGTGACCAGTCATTCCCAGTCGATCTGCTGTTAGGGTCAATTTGCATATTATTCTTTTATTATATAGGATAGAGGCCTGGTGCATGGGTGGGGGCCAGCTGGTTTGCTCTAAAGGGTGTCCTGGATCAGGGTGGGGGTCCTGTTGGGGTTTCTGGCCAGCCTGGGTGAGGGGCTGAGGGCCGTTTTCAGGCTGGTCAAGCCCCCCAGCAAGGACCCTCACCACATGAGAGTGTGGTTATCCTGGGTGAGGGGCTGATGGCTGTTTGCAGGCTGACCACTGCCCCCAACAACCTAAGCTCCCAGCGAGGCTGGCTGGAAGCAGGTATTTGGGGTTTATTTATCTTCTATAATTGAAACTTTGTTGTCTTGAGCGGAGGCCACAGCCTGCCTATGCAGGCAGCTTCCTCCATCGCCGAGGCAATGAAGCCTCCTGCTTTCTCCAGCTCCATGGCTTCTATAATTGAAACTTTGTTGCCTTGAGCAGAGGCCACAGCTGGCCTAGGCAGGCAGCTTCCTCCATCGCCAGGGCAACGAAGCCTCTTGTTTGCTCTAGCTCTGTGGCTGCCAGCCGCCATCTTGGTTGTGTTAATTTGAATATATTCACTCTGATTGACTTGTGAATGTGGCGTGGGATGTAGCAGAGTGACACAATTAGCATATTACACTTTTATTAAATTAGATTGTATAGAGAAACACTTGAAAATATCCTTTCTCATCATGCTTTTACCCACTAATTTTAGCAATAATTAGTGCTTCTTACAATAATTATTACTGAAGTTTGTGCCAATTGTGATTTTTTTTCCATCCTTTTTCCTACATGAATAAAGCTTCAATTTTAAGGAATAGCTATTCTTTTTCCATTTCTTATTCAATTATTTATAATATCGTGGATTTATAGATATTTCTTTTCTTCTATAATATTATTCTCATGATCTATTCATTCTTTAGATTATTTTAGATTTGATTATTGAGAACTCTCTGAAGTTGGTTTCTGTTTTCTTTCAACATGTCCCCTCCTTTTTTTAGCACTTACTTTCTGGCACTACAAGATGTTCTACACCAGGGATTGGCAAACTTTTTTCTGTAAAGAGCTAGATAGTAAATATTTTAGGCTTCAAAGGCCATAAGTCTCTGTTGCATTTTTTTGTTTGTCTTACAACTTTTTAAGTATATGAAACCACTCTTAGCTATGGATTTGGCTCACGGACCATTTGCTAATCCTAGGTTAAAATCTATGTTAATCTTGTACTCTCTTCCTGCAGGCCTTAGAATCAGCCATTCCTTCCAGGGGTCTTTTATTAGAGAACAATATTTTGAAACCATGATCTGGGCACTAGTTATGATCATTGCTACTGGGGTGTCATTGATATTGACCCTTTTAATGAACAAACCTTAAATATGTACTCATGCAAATATATGCACACATTTCATGCATCTATTCATCTATCTGTCCATCCATCCATCTGAAACACAGTAAACTCATAATGATATATCCAAGCCAGCACCCTAGAGTTTATTTTAGTCTTCCTCTTTCTCTATTTGTAATTTCTTTCTCTGACAGTGAGAAACCTGGCTCTCATTATCTACAATATATTTACTTATTTGTTCAATCCTAGAACACTCAAAAATAGTTTCAATATTGCTAACTCACAACCCTGTGAAAAAAATTTTCACTAACTAGTGTGTAGTTATTGTTGTTTTTATCCTTATAGGATATAGTGGAAATACTGTTTTTCAATGTTACTTAAGTTAATTCTTTTCTTCTCCACTATCTTCAGGATGGTTATATATTTCATCTGTTATATAATCACTAGAGGCCCAGTGCACGAATTCATGCACCTTGAAAGGAACTGTGGACTGTGATGCTGCAGTGGGCACAGAGGCAGGTCTCCACCCATCCTCTGCAACCCTGTCCAGCCCCTCCTGCTGCAGACCCCAGTCCCCTGTCTGCCAGCAGCCCCATTCCCACTGCCATCACTCACACCCACTGACGGTGTGGAGCAATTGGGTCTCGTGCCAGCAGTGGGTGTGAGTGGGGCTGGCGCCATCAGCAGGTGCGAGCAGCAGGTGCAAGCAGGGCCAGCGCTGGCATCAGGTGTGAGTTCAAGGAGGGACCTCACCACACAGGAGCAAGAAATTTTCAGTAACCACCAGAAACTTGCCCTGATGACAGTGACCAGTGCCCCACCTTGGTCTGGCGCCCTTGTTCACCTGCTCCACCATCCTGTTGCAACTGATGCCCATCATGTTCTGTTCTACCACCTGCTGCCTATGCCTACCATGTTCTGCGCATGCCTCCTGGTGGTCAGCACACATCATAGCAACCAGTTCTTTGGTTGTTTAGTTGTTCTGCCTTTCAGTCTATTTACATATTAAGGTTTTATGTATATAGATGTTAATTTGTTACCATTTCCATTCCATTCTGGGCACTCTCCCCAACTTCCTGGTTGTTGTTGTTTTTGTCTATATATATATGCACTTGAAAAAGCATAGGTAATTTTTAAAGTGTCCAGGTGAGTTTATAGTAGCTAAGATCTGGAAACAGCCCAAATGCCCATTAGCAGATAAGTGGATAAAAAAAACCTGTGGTACATTTATAACATGGAATACTATCCAGCAGTAAAAAAGAATTTCTTACCCTTTGAGACAGCTTGGAGAGTATCATGCTAAGTGAAATAATTCAGTCAGAGAAAGAGAAGGATCACATGATCTCACTCATATGTGGAATTTAAATAACAAAATAAACTGATGAATGGAGTAGATCCAGAGACATGGAAGCATGGAAGAGAGTGCACAATCTCAGAGGGAAGGTGGGGGAAGGTGGCTGGGTGGGAGGTAATCAACCAAAGATCTTGTATGCATATATGCATAACCCATGGACACAGACAGTGGGGTAGAGAGGGCCTGGGGTGGGGGCCAGGGGTGGGCTGAAGGGGGTCAATGGGGGGAAAGGTGGACATATGTGATATTTGAGCAATAAAGGTTTAAAAAAATAAATCTATATAATAAAAGGCTAATATGCAAATCAACTGAATGGCAGAATGACCAGTCACTATGATATGCACTGACCACCAGGGGGCAGACGCTAAACTCAGGAGGTACCCCTGGTGGTGAGTGCGCTCCCACTGGGGGAGTACCACTCAGCCAGAAGCTGGGCTCACTGCTGGCGGGCCTAAGCCATCAGTCCAACATCCCCCGAAGGCTCCCAGACTGCAAAAGGATGCAGACTGGGCTGAGGGACGCCCCCACAACCAAGTGCACAAATTTTGTGCACTGGACCCTAGTAAAATAAATAAATAAAAACATCACTATAATTATATAAATAAATAAAATGTCTGGGTGACTGAATGTGAAGCTCAGTTTAAGAACTGTTATATTTAGGACAGAAAAGAAACAGAAGACATAACTTTTGCTCTTAATGGGTAATGTAGGCAGAAGTAAGCACCCATGTAAATTTTAAAAAGATAATTGTAAATTAATATAATAATGCCCTAGGTGCTTTAAGTAAAACATAGCAGAAATCATATAATTATTAAAGGAACAGAGAATAAGTATAATGATCAGAGTATTATGAAATTAGACAAGAAGGGCTTCTTAGACATGAGTTGATTTTTGTCTGAAAGAGGAAAGGGTTAAAATCATCCTAAAATTGTTTTTTCTTTCTAAAGATGAAAATCTACAGCTGGTAAACCATGAAGCAAGTTCTGTGGCAGTGGATGTTGTTCCTCATGTTGACAACCCAACCTTTGAAGAAGATGAAACTCCTGATCAAGAGACTACTGTTCGAGAAATTAAATCATAAAATCTGTGTCAATAGAAAACTTGTATCTTTAGTAATAACAGAACTGCCAATCGGGGCCTAGTTTGCTATTAATGAACTGCATAAATTTAATAAAGTAAGAATGATATTGAAAGTGCTGAGATGACTAATATTACGCTATACTTAAATAGCTTAAAATATTTAACCTATTAACTTTTTTTCATAAACTCATTATAATGTTTTTCATAGGCTAATTTCCTCCCAATAGTGATAGCAAGAGTTTAAACATTCAAAACTCTCTTCATGTTTTTCATTTATAACAGTTTTCTTATAAAAACATGTTGATTTTAAAATGTGAAGTAGCTATAATTATTTCATTTTATGATAGTATATTAATTAAAAATCTACTACTTTAGCTTGGGCTATATGTGTCAGGGTTTTTCTCCAGGTGCTTATATTGATCTGGAATTGTATTGTAAGAAGCAATGCAAACTTAGACTAATACTTCATGAAATGTCTAATTAAGCTACATTAAGTTGATAGAACAAGATTAAAGCAAAACAATCATTTTAACTATTCTTATTTTTTAAAATAGGCTAAATGTACTTCATGTAAGTCGAGCATAGTTTATCAGACAATATGGACTGGACTGGATTAGTTCGTATATTAGTGACACCAATTTGGCACAAAATTATAGATAAAAAGTTTCCTTACAAAACTGCTATATAACTATTTCTCAGAATTTACTAAAGGGATTTTCAAAAGCAGAGTATATACATTATCATACTATGGAAAATGATAAGTCACACAAAACTTGGTAATTGATCTTTGTATATGAATTAGTCTACAGAAATAGTCTCCAGAAGATGTTTTCCAAATAATGTTGACTTTAAAATTGAGTTTACATTTTACTTAAATGGGCTAAAATTACATTAGGTAAACGAAAATTCTGTCCATGTAGCTATAAATTTTGTGAATGCATTTTCTTGGTATTTGAAAAAGCATTGGGGGAGGGGGAGAGAATTCCAGGTGCCTTAATATAAAGTTAGAAGCTCATCCACCAAAGTTAAATAGAGCTATTTAAAAATGTACTTTATTTATATTTTGTGGCTTATCTGTGGTTTTAGAATTTTGTTTTCAGTGCAGATTCCAGCAGAATTTAGGCAAAAGCAGAACAGACATGTATTTTTTTTTGTTTACTAAATGTAGAACAGATGAAATCATTGCATTCTTGTACACTGATTTGAAATGCTGTAAATATGTTCTGATTTGTATTGATTCTCTTTAAATATAAAATGTAAATAAAATATTCCAATATTTTTTTTGTGTATGGTATTTAGTTTAACAATCATATATTAATGTTCATATATTCTTGGATTGGGGATGAAAAAGGTAATTGATATATTTGATCAATAAAAACTAAAATTTTAGTATTGTATAGATTTACAAATTTCATTACATAGAAACCTCTGCCATTACAATATAACTGACCCTACCGTGAATTATTTTAAAACATCAGCAAAGTAAATAATAAGGTTACATTAACCTTATGATAATATAAGGTTAGGAAAGATGTTGATGCCAGTCCATCTTTATACCACTGAAGACTTAAGGGCATTTTATTACTTTAAAGTATTCTTTTTCTTCAGCCTTCTCTTTGGCAGTCTGATTGTTGGGATGGTATTAATGAGTTAAGTGCATCTCTTTTTTTTCCCAACAAATTATTCTTTAATATATTTTTATTTATCTCAGAGAGGAAGGGAGTGGGGGAGAGAGATAGAAACATCAATGATGAGAGAGAATTATCGACCAGCTGCCTCCTGTACACCCCACACTGGTTATCAAGCCCACAACCCAGGCATGTGCCCTGACCAGGAATCAAACCGTGACCTTCTGGTTCATAGGTCAATGCTCAACCACAGAGCCACACCGGCTGAGCAACATCTTTCTTTTGTCAAACATGTTAAGAATAGGCATCTTTGGAACACCTTAGAACCATGATTATCTAACCAGAGTACACATATGTCTTATGTGGCAATGTGCCAGATGTGTGTGATGCCATATAATAAACTTGGCCTAAATCCTTAGAGAGTTAAGGAGAGGGTGATTTATAATATTTTAAATTTTAACAACTACATTGAAGTATAATTTACATTTTTTAAAAATCCGCTCATTTTAAATGTATAGTTCTGTGGTGTTTAGCAAATGTATATAATTGTGTAACTTTTACCACAAGCCAGTTTTAGAATATTTTATCACTGCCAAAAGTTCCCTCATATTTATTTGGAGTCATTTTCTGCTCTAATTCTCAGCCCCAGGCAACCACTAACCTGTTCTCTGTTTCTATAGATTTTCCAATACTGGACATTTCATATAATTAGAATCATACAATAAGTGGTCTTTTGTAACTAGCTTTTTCCACTTAGCATACTTTCAAAGTTCGTCTATATTGAAGTGTGTGTCAGTACTTCATTCCTATTCATTGCTATGTAATATATCCATTGTATTAATATTCTACATTGGTTATTCATTCATCAGTTAATGAACACTTGGGTTGTTCCCACTTTTTAGCCATTATGGATAATGGTGTTATGATCATTCACACACAAAGACTTTGTGTGTTTTTTATATTCTTGCATATATACAAAGGAGAGGAGTTCCATGTCACTTGTGAATTTTCTTCCAGCTATTATCCATATATATAAAAACCTAAGCGACCATTACAACTGGTCAACCAGTCACTATGACATGCACTGACCACCAGGGGGCAGCCGCTCAACACAGGAGCTGCCCCCTGGTGGTTAGTGTGCTCCCACAGCCAACCTCCCATGGCTAGCCAACCTCCCATGGTCCCTCCCCCTGGCCAGCTGGCCCCAATCACCCCAATTAGGACTGGGTGAGATGGCCCCTATTGGCCCTGGCTACCAGCCAGGCCGAGGGACTCCATCCATGCACAAATGTATGCACCAGGCCTCTAGTCTTTTGATAATAAAACACATAGTTTGAGCCTGGCCAGTGTGGCTGGTCACAGTTCAATTCCCAATCTGGGTACATCCCAGGATTGCAGGGTAAGTCTCCAGAAGTGGGTGTGCAGGAGGCAGCCGATCATTGAGTCTCATCATTGATGTTTCAATCTCTCGCTCTCCCTTCTCTGAAATCTATAAAAATTTATTTTAAAAAAATACAGTTTGAACAACAGACTTTATTACTCTCACATAATAATCTATACTAATAAAAGGGGAATGTGCTAATTAGACTGGACGTCTTCCAGACAACCTTCTGAATGTCCTTCCTGACCAAGCTGGGCTGTAACCCCGCTGGGAGAAGCTGCCTGCAGCCCTGCCTCTTCCGACCCTGCCATCCCCAGTGCCACCCTACTCCCTAGCCTGGAGCCATCTGTGCACACCACTAGGACCAGGCACCCACTGGTCAGGAAGCCAGCGGCTGTGGAGGAGGGCAGCCTGCTCCACTCCTGCAGCAGCTCTCCCGACAGGTGGAGAGACATCCAGGTGGAGAGACATCCAGGTGGAGAGCTGAAGAGGACTGGGCGCTGGCGATAATAATAGCTCCCGTTTATCAACAGCTCACACTGTGCTCGATGTTGAACCCTTTGCGTGTGCGTTCATCCTCGCATCAGCCCTGTGAAGTCTCCACAATTGTTATCCTTATTTTTCAGAGGCAGCATTTGAGATTCAGAAAGGTCAAGCGACTTGCAGTCAGAAGTTGGTGAAGTCAAAAGGGAACCAGAATTTTTTTGACACCCTACCTGCTGCTGAACATAAAGCTGTGACACCTACTGAGGCCTTGCCATGCTAATAAATCACTCCCTAGTAGAAATAACACAGCAGTAAAGAAGGGGAAAGCGTGTATGAGGAGTGTAAAGGAAGCACTGGTAGGGCACAGTATTTACTGTAGACTCCCTAGATAGCGGGACAGTTCCCTGTGGTCAGTCAGATCAGTGCCCCAGAGGCCATTGAGGATCATGAGGGGGAAGGTTACCATCCAGAAACCCTCTCATAGCTCATTGTTTAAGGCAGAGATTTTAATTGGTTGTAGCTGACTGGAGATGCCCTCAAGTAATTAAAACTAAAGGTGCTGAAATCAAAATTTATTCTTTCACCCTTGTTATTGACCTTCAAAGAACTTTCACTGGGATGAAAAAGAAACCTCTCCAAGCCAGCCCATGCACATGCGCAGCATTCAAATCGGGATGCAGTTCCACTTCATCCACCCCAGTGAACCATACCACCATCTACTGGTTTGCTTCAGCCAGAAATCTCAAGATCATCTTTGACTACACTTTCGCTTGACTTTAGGTGAATATAAATGTTTTCACTTTTTATTATGGAAAATTTAAAAATATAGATGAAAGGAGAAAGAACAGTGTAATGAACCCTACTCATATACCCATCACTCAGTTTCAACAATTATCAACTCCTGGCCAAGAGTTTATTATTATTTGACAAATATCTATGATATATGAATCATGTCCCAAGTTCCAAACTAGGCCCTAGGGATCCAAAGATGTATCCGATTTGACTGTAACCCAACCTGGAGGATATAACATCTGGCCTTGGTCCTTGACAAGTGAATAAGAGTTATCCAGAAAAAGAAAGTTGTCCTTATTCATTCATTCTCTTTCAACAAATAGTTACTTATGTGTGAGGCACGGTACTTGGTGCTAGGAGCACATAAACAATATTGCATTTCTACCTTCTTGAAGCTTGAATAATGGAAAAGAGACATTAAACGTGATTAGAAATGTGATGAGTATATTTTCTTAAAATATATTTTTATTGTTAATGGTATTACAGATATCTACCATTTCCCCCTCTTACTTCCCTTCCCCTAGTCCCTACTTACCCAACCCCAGATCTTCACTACTCAATTATTCAAGTCCATGGGCTATGCTTATAATAAAAGGGTAATATGCACATGGACCAAACCGTGGAATGACTGGTAACTATGAGCCACACTGATCACCAGGGGGTCAACGCTCAACACAGAAGCTTCCCCCAGCCCATAGGCCCAAATCGTCTGATCAGGGCCTGCAAACCAACTTCTCAATCCCTCCTCCTCACCCCAGCTGACAGTCTCCAATTGCCCAATGGCAAATGGGGAACTGGGGGTGGGTGGCGGGGCCGGCTGCCAGCAGCTAGGAAAAATGGTCCTCATCTCAGGCCAGGTCTAGGGACCATACCTGTGCACAAATTTCGTGCTCCAGGCCTCTAGTCAAAATATAAGCTGATATTTTCAAGTGGCGGTAGATATATTTGTAAGTATAGGGAGTCTAACTTAAAAAGGAGGGGTTTTCTGAAAATTAATTAGTAAATTTAGCAAAACTAAGGCTGCATTATATTGTAAATAGGAATATACATGATTCCCAGGTAAATTGGTAAAAATGAATTTAAAGATACAAATGGAATGCTGGGAATATCCCCCCCCCCCTCGCCCAATCTGGTTTTCGTTCATTTACTAAATATTTTTTTAATGTTTTTACTGATTTCAGAGAGATGAGGGGAGAGAGAGAAAAATATCAATGATGAAATAAAATCATTGATCGGCTGCCTCCTGCACACCCCCTACTGGGGATCAAAACTAGAGCATGTGCCCTGACCAGGAATTGAACCTGTGACCTCCTGGTCATGGGTCAATGCTCAACCTCTGAGCCACATTGGCCAGGCCACTTACTAATTAGTTTAATTCAATTCTATAACATCTGGGAAAAAGTTTATTACCTTAAGCTATAACATATTTTGAGTTATTTACCTCAGACATCACCTTTCTGTTTGTAGTGAATTTTTAAAATATTTTAGACAGAGAACCAAGATGGTGGCATTCCCACAACCAGATCAAAATTACAACTAAAATACAGAGCAATCATCATTCAGAACCACCTGAAACCTGACTGAATGGAAGTCCTACAGCTAGGAAAGTAAAAAAGAAAGTACATCAAGACTAGTAAGAGGGGCAGAGGCATGGAACAGGCTGATCCAACATCCACATGTGGCTTTTTTTTCATCAGAAGGAATATCTCCACTGCAGAAGTCTCCTGTGAGAATGGGACCCAGCTCCACACCAGACCCATAGCTCAGGTTTGCAGAGCTGTGAACCAAAGTTCCCATAACTTTAGACTATAAAAACCAGTGGGGATTGTGACCAAGTGACATGGAAGCTGCTGGAGTCGATGCAGTTCCTCTTAAAACATGGGCGCACAAACTTACATGATCCTGCTTCCTCTGAGCTCCAACACTGTGACAGTGGCTTGAGAGGAGCCAGGGGCATACTGGGAGGAAATGGATTGTCTGGCATCTGGGCAGGAACTTGAAGGCAGCTTTCTCCCAAAAAGGTGTGCTAGCAGGGATCACTGTTCTGGTGCTGGGACTCACAGAGCTGACTGGCAGCCATATCTGAGTTTCCACCAGCGTAGCCCACAATGTTTGCTCTACCCTGGTAATGCCCAGAGACCCCATCCAAGTTGTAGCCCCACCCAAGCTGTTTGCAGCTGCTTTTCCATATGAATGGCCTGTCATGGTTCAGGCTTTAGACTTTCCTAAAATCTCTCAAACAAGCAGCAGCTGGCTTCAGTGTGTCCCAAACCTATCAATAAAAGGCTCAAGAGAGGCCACTAGTGCCAGCCTGCCTTGCTTCACAGCTGGGCCTCACCTGGGCACTTCCAAGCCCAATACAAATAGCATTGATATGCATATCTCTCTGTATCTCCTGCTGGGTGGTTCCAGGCAGTGGCTGACTTTGTACCATCCTGGAGACCCCAGAGCCAGTGCACCTGTTGGACAACTTCAGACCATACTAGATTACAACTCTACACATCCACAAGAGGCACACTCAATGGACAGTCTCAGTGAGCACTGAAGCCCCACTTAAGCAAATTTTGTTCTATAGGGGTATCTGCTGCACAGCAGCTCTTCCACTGCAGTGACAGTGTGTCTTCACAGCCAATTGGTCTGGAGATTAATTCCTCTCAGTGATGCCAACAGCAATAAATTCTCAACTACAACAAGATTGTGCACACAGATCACACAGAGGTGCACATAGAGTGCCCAGTTCAGGTGACTGGGAAGGCTGAGCCACTGGGCCCTATAGGACACCTACTACACAAGAGCACTCTACCGATTCCAGGATACATAGCAACTCTACCTAATACAATGAAACAAACGCCAGTAAGCAGGCAAAATGAGACAAAGAAACATGTCACAAATGAGAGAAATGGAAGCAAGCAAAATTTTGGATACAGAGTTCAAAACAATGGTTATAAGGTTATGCAAGTAACTCAATGAGAGCTTCAAGGGACTTAATGAGAGCTTCAATGGAGTTAGTGAGACTTTTAAGGATCTTAGTGAGAATTTCAAAGACATGAAAACAGATGAGTCAGAAATTAAGCATACACTAACTGAAATAAAGAATAATTTACAGGGATTCAACAGTAGAGTAGAGGATTCTGAGAATCAAATCAATGAGTTGGAATATGAGGAAGCAAAAAACACCCAATAAGAAGAGCAAAGGAAAAACAAATCCAAAAATATAAGGATAGTGTAAGGAGCCTCTGGGACAACTTCAAGCATACCAATGTTTGCATTATGGGGGTACCAGAATGAGAAGAGAGAGAGCAAGATATTGAACACCTATTTGAAGAAATAATGATAGAAAACTTCTCCTACCTAGTGAAAGAAATAGACTTACAAGTCCAGAAAGTGCAGTGTCCCAAACAAGAGGAACCCAAAGAGCCCCACACCAAGACACATCATAATTAAGATGCCAAGGGTTAAAGACAAAGTGAGAATCTTAAAAGCATCAAGAGAAAAGCAGTTAGTCAGCTACAAAGGAGTACCCATAAGATTGTCAGCTGTTTTCTCAAAAGAAACTTTGCAGGCCATAAGGGAGTAGCAAGAAATACTCAAAGTAATGAATAGCAAGGACCTACAACTAAGATTACTCTATGCAGAATTGGATGTCAAATAAAGAGCTTCACAGACAAGAAAAAGCTAAAGGAGTTCATCACCATCAAACCAGTATTACATGAAATGTTGAAGGGTATTCTTTAAAAGGAAGAAGGAGGAAGAGGAGGAAGATAACAAATATGAACAATAAAATGGCAATAATACATATATATTAACAATTGAATCTAAAAAATAAAAATAAATGAGCAAGGAATCTACACTAATAAAAGAGAAACATGCAAATTGGTGTCACTCTGCTATGCCCACCAGCCAATCAGAGTGGCTATGCAAAGTAACTCAACAAAGGTGGTGGTTAATTTGCATATGCAGGCACGGAGCAAAGACTGAAGGCTCCAGCCAGAGTGGAGACTAAAGACTGTAGACTGAAGAGGTTTGACTTCTCCGCTGCAGAGAGACCAAAGGCCTGGGTCCTGGGTGCTGGAGGAAAACAGGTGCCGGCAGCCAGGGGAAGAAAGGCCTATTGTGTGAATCTTTGTGCAATGCATTTCTAGTCTAATTAATAAAATAAACTGATGAATAAAATAGAATCAGAGGAATGGAAACATGGAACAGAATGATGAATCTCCAAGGGAAGTGGGGTGGTTGGGGGCAAGAAGAGATTAACCTATGAACACAGACAATAAGGTGGTGAAGGCCTGGGGTGGGGTGGGAGCCAGGTGGAGGGAGGAAATGGGGGAAATGGGGGACATCTATAATACTCTCAACAATAAAGATTTTTTGAAGATTTAAAGGATTTTAAAACATGGTAATACAAAATTTAGATTTACATACTGCATGAGATTTAAATTCCTGGTTATTGGCAGGCCCTTTGACCTCCAGAGATAAATATTCATTGTCTTCTACCTAATTCACTGAAATGTTTGAAAAACTGTGCCTACTAATTCTTACCTTCTTTCTACAGAAACATATGATCTCATGAATGTGAGACATTTTTGGACCTCCTAATTTTAATGGTTAGCATAGTGCATAAAATAGAGCTTAACATAAATAGTTATTGGCAAGTTCTCCTCCAACTGATATCTCAGTTCTCAACCACTGCATTAGAAAATTTTAATAGGCATGCATTGATAGAATCCATTTTTAAAAAAGCAATTTAGTCAGCTAAAATTCATTAACAGAGCTTGTTTTTAAAAAGGTGCCTAGCCCTAGATGGTTTGGCTCAGTGAATAGAGTGTCAACCCACCACTGAAGAGTCCTGGGTTCGATTCTGATCAAGGGCACACACCTTGGTTGCAGGATTCCCAGCCTAGGGTGGGGTGTGTGCAGGAGGCAACCAGTCAATGTGTCTCCCTCACATTGATGTTTATCTCTGTATCTCCCTCTCCCTTCCACTTTCTCTAAAAAAATCAATGGAAAAAAATATCCTTGGCTGAGGATTAACAAAAAAATCCTATCTAATAACAGAGTAATATGCAAATTAGGTGGATGGCCACCCCCATAACCACAAGATGGCAGCACTCATAGCCACATCCTATCTAATAAAAGAGTAATATGCAAATTAAGCATCACTCCATCACAAAGATAGCCACAAGATGGCTGACCCCATAGCCACAAGATGGCGGCGCCAAGTCCAGCTTAGCCCCACCACTGAATTGGTCAGGACTATTAGCCAGGCAGGTGGCGGGGGAGGTGGGGGGCCTTAGGGGCAGAACAGGCCATCAGAGAGGGCTGGGGGTCCCTTGCCAAGGCCAGAGGCCTTCACCAGAGGCATCAGGCCTGGGCAAGGGCAGAGCCAGTGATTGGAGGGGGCAGGGGCAGAGTCAGTGATCAGAGGGGGCAGGGGAAGATCCAGTGATCAGAGGGCTATGAGGGTGCCCTACCCAGGCATAAGGCCTGGGCAGGGGCAAGGCCAGAGATCGCAGGGGCCTGGGCTCTGCAGAGCCAGCAATCAAAGGAGCAGGGAGAGACTGCGATCACAGGTGTCTGGGCACCAGTGGAGCTGGCAAAGCAGGGACCAGGCTGCAGTGGGGCAGGGATGGAGCTGGTGATCTCAGGGCCTGGCAGGGGCAGAGCTGGTGATTGGAGGTGCAGGGGCAGAGCCTGTAATCACAGGGGTCTGGGCAGGGGTGGAGCCGGCAATACAGGGGTCTAGGGGTCCCCTGCCAAGGCTTGTAGCCTTGGCCAGAGGCTGCCAGTGGGGCAAGGACAGAGCTGATGATGGCAGGGGGCAGGATCAGAGCTGGTGATCACAGAGGCCTGGGCTCTGTGAAGCCAGTGATCAGAGAGGCTTGGGGGTCCCCTGCCCAGGCCTGCATCCTCGGCCAGAGCTTACAAGCCTGGGCAAGGGTAGAACTGGGATTGGAGGGGCAGGGGTGGAGCTGGTGATGGGAGTGAACTACAGAGGAAACACTTTTTCTTACCACTCATTGGTTAAGCTCTCTGTATGCCACTGGTAATATTCTTAGTAATTTGGGTAATAAGAATCCCTAAAGGTGATCTAGGGTTTTTCCACCATACTCCTGGAGAAAAAAAATAAAGGTCCGCTGCTGGAGGGCTAAGAAATGTCATATCCTGCCCTAGCTGGTTTGGCTCAGTGCATAATGCCTCAGCCTGCTGACTGCAGGGTCTGGGTTCATTTCTGACCAAGGGCATGTACCTAGGTTGCAGGCTCCTTCCAGGGCCCAGGTCAGGGCATATGCAGGAGGCAACCAATCAAAGTGTTCCTCTCACTTTGTTGTTTCTCTCTGCTTTTCCCTTCTCTTCCACATTCTCTAAAAATCAATGGAAACATATCCTCAGGTGAGGATAAAAAGAAAGAAAGAAAAAAATGTCATATCCTATGAAAGACACATCTTGAAAATGCCTAAAGAAAGTTGTCATTTCTTCATGGTGAAGGCACTGGAGTCCGTGTTGATGAAAACACCTTGGTGGCTGTGGTGACTGGCAGTGGCTGCAGCAGTGGGGTGATGGGGCTGGTGGCTTTCCCTGATTAGCCTGGTCACCTCCCACAAAGGAAGGCCAGACTGTGGCCTAAGCCATCAGTAGGATACCCCCTGGGGGTTCCCAATATGTGAGAGGGGACAGGTTGGGCTGAGGAACCTCCTGCCCCCCCCCCCCCCCTGCACCAATCTGGTGCACTGGGCCCCTAGTAAATAAATAAATGCCTATATATGTCTTAATAAAAATGTGATTAATCATCTCCAATTTGTTGTAAAATTTTATTTTCAAATATACAATTTACTTTAAATTAGTGCATCTAAAACTTCAATATGTCACTTATTAGCTGGGAATCTTGTTGAAATGTACATTCTGATTCAACAAGTCTGGAAGGGAGTCTGAGATTATGAATTTCTACTAAGATGGTAGGTGATGCAGGTGTTGCTGATCTGGATCCCTGTTTTGAGTAGCAAAGCCTTAAATGGTTCTTCTCTAGTAGTGTGTCTGTTTTGAATCTTACTGTTTCTACAGCTGCTGCAGACTGTAGCTTCTGAAATTCACTTCAAATAAGTCAGTAAAATCTTGACAGTCAACCTTAGCTTTTCCATGGCACAGGGCTTAGAATTGCTGGGGTTTCCTAGTATATTTTTACATAGGTGCTTGAATCTATAATTTAGAAGGCTGAATCCACTGGAAGACTGATCTCTAGATAAATGAGGTATTATACATTTATGCATGGTATACCATTGTACCATAATTTTGAGGCTTAGATCAGAAAATAAGAATGGAAGCAAACAGATGAGTTGGGAAGCTATTAAAATAGTATAACAGGAAAGTGATGTAAGGCTAATCTGAAGCGATAATAGGAAAATGGGATGGACTTATATAAAAGAAGTACAGGAGAGAGAGAGAGAGAGAGAGAGAGAGAGAGAGAGAGAGAGAGAGAGAGAGAGAGAGAAAGGAGGTGGCTTGAGTAAAAAGTTTAAGATTAAAATGTTTAAGATTATTGCAAAGATGTTAGCCAGAGCATCTTTTTTAAAAATATAGTTTTATTGATTTTAGAGAGGAAGGGAGAGGGAAAGACAAATAGAAACATCAATGATGAGAGAGAATCATTAATTGGCTGCCTTCTGCATGCCTCACACTGAGGATTAAGCCTGCAACCAGGGCTTATGCCCTGACTTTGCTTCGGTGCACAGCAGGAATTGAACCATGACCTCCTGGTTCATAGGTAGACGCTCAACCACAGAGTCACACCAACTGGACAGCTTGAGCATCTTGGTAAACAGTGGTGTTCTGAACTATGAAAACCTAGTAGGAGAAACAATCTTGGCAGGGGGGATATTGGGGGTAAAACTTTGGCTTTGGACATGTTGTATTTGAGGTATTTATAACCAATATGCATATATAGTATAGTGTCATGTTTTGCATCAGACAAATCAAGATTCAAATTCCAGCTCTGCTATTTATTTAGCTATATGATTTTAGGCTAGTTACTTCTCTGAGCCTCCTGTTCTTCATCTGTAAAGTAAGGATGTAAAAATGTGTATTTATTAATGAGGATTAACTCTCTCTCTCTCTCTCTCTCTCTCAAATTTATATTATGGTATCAGCAATGATATCTAAAATAGTTTGTAATTCCAGTCCTTAATCCTTAAAATCAAATTACATTTATGTACACAATTGAATATTAAATAGTGTGACATGCTCTGTTTTTTTTAAAAGATACTTTTGGAAAAAATACTTTGATTTGCAAATGCTTGAAATACAATTTATGATCAAGTCAAAATTTATATCACAGGAGTAATTTAATTTAAAAAATATTTCTTTACATAATCAGTGAAATGTTTACTAAAGCAGGAGCTCTCTAAATGCCCCTACTGAACTAAAAGTGGGGAACATGTAGGCATATTTCATGGAGTTGCAGAATAAAGAGGTAGAGGAACCATCCAGTTCAGGACAGCCCTTGCCACAACCCTAACCTATTAGGAAAGAATGTGGTATGATGAGAAAGGAAATAAAAAAGGGAAGGAAAGGTAAAAAAAAAAAAAAAGACTTCTCACATCTCTCTACATTTACTACATTTATTGATCTTTCGCCAGGAACAGGAATTATTTTCCTTAGTACACAACTACACATCAACATTGGAAAGACTTCTTCCCAGGGATACATTGCAGTTTGGACTCTGGGTAGGCTGCCTCTTCCCATCCTCTCCAGAAAGCTACCATGGGACTACTTACTGCCTTTTTTAAAAAAATTATCTTTATTGTCCCCTTTTTCTCTCTCATTGACCCTTGCACCCCACACTACTCCCATACTGCATGATTGTCTGTGTCTATGGATTATGCATATCCTATATAATAAAAGGCTAATATGCAAATAGACTGAAGGGCAGAACAACCAAACAATTTGTTGCTACGATGTGTGCTGACCACCAGGGGGCACGTGTTGAATATGGCGGGCATCAGCCATGGCCGATGTTGGAGCAGGTGAGTGGGGGTGCCAGACCAAGTCAGGATGTTGGTTACTGTTATCAGGGTGAGCCTCTGGTGGTTACTGAAAATTCTTTGCTCCTGTGTGCTGTGATCCCACACGGCACTTGCACCTGCTGCCGGCACCTGGTGCCGACCCCGATCGCTCAGTGCTGTCAGCGGGTGTGAATGGTAGCTGCCAGCCATGATTGCCCCTCATGGCTTCTCCACCTCTCCCTGCTACTGAGGGGCAGCAGCCACCTTTCGCACCCATTGCTGGCACCAGCACCAATTACTTCGTGCCACTGTCAGTGGGAGCAAGTGGGGCTGGTGCCGTCAATGCATGGGGGTTGTGGCAGTGGGAGCGGGTCTGCCGGTAGACAGGGGACTGGGAGCCACAGTGGGAGGGGCTGGGCATGGGCATGGAGAATGGGCTGAGACCCGGCCCTGTGTCCACTGCAGCCTCATGGCCCACAGTTCCTTTCAAGGTACACAAATTTGTGCACTAGGCCCCTAGTCCTATATAATAAAACCCTAATATGCAAATCAACTGAATAGGGACCAAACAGTCGTTATGACATGCACTGACCACCAGGGGGCAGACAATGCTGGAGCTGCCCCTTGGTGGTCAGTGTGCTCCCACAGTGGGAGCCAGGCTCATGGCTGTTGAGTGCAGAGGCAGTGGTGGCAGCCTATCCAGCCTCTGTTGCTGGCGGGTGGTAAGGAGTGAGGGGTCCTGGACTCTGAGAGACCTGGACTTCTAGAGGGATGTCTGACTGCTGGTTTAGGCGGACATCCCCCAAGGGGTCCCAGACTGGGAGAGGGCACAGGCCAGGCTGGGCTTCCCCCACTCCAAGTGCACGAATTTCATGCATTGGGCCTCTAGTATGCATATAAATTCTTTGATTAATCTCTTCCTGCCCCCTCTTACTGCCTTTTAATAAAAGAGAATTGCAAATCTATCCTTTTCTCACTCCCAAGAAAAATCTGCTTATAGTACATGTCTATCTCCCTTGAGCTGGCCCACATCTTGAGAAGTATAAGCCATAGATGCTGCTCCAAGGCAGAGTTTTTTGTCTCTTCGACTAGGCTTTGCGTGTGCCCCACCCCATTTTCTTAGCCAAATGGCCTTGAGGCTTCTTCTCAAAATATCTTACCAAGAGTTCCTAGTTATTTTGTACATTGTCTCCTAACTCCTTCCTTGTTATAAACCTGTCCTCGCTTTTAGTGCACTCTAATTTTGGTGGGCTTAGTTATCACAATAAATAAAAAGATCCCTCAAATAATTCTTTACTGCAATGTTATGCAAATCACTGAACTCATTCACCTTATTGTTTAAGCAGCTGTGTATTGTGGCCTTGGTACAAAGAGGTGAAGGCTGCCCTAAAAGGATTTTTTTTCTTAAAGAGCTTAAAAAAGAAAAAAAAATTACTCCTAAGTTGTTTAGGTCCTGAAAGTCTACCAAGACATTTTGTGGCTGATTACAGTAGTTAAATAAACTGATTGGGGCGGCAGTGGGGGAGGGAAAGGGCGCACTGGGTGAAGAAATTCGGTGGCTTCTGGATATTTTATATTCCTCCTGTAAGGGTAGAAAGAGCTTTCTAAGGAAGATTTTGAATTAGACAAGAAATTGTATGACTACTTACTGGGTGCCATTCAACAAGTCATCTCACCCATCTGCACTTTGTTTATTTACATGCAAAATAAGGAATACAATCTACTTCGCAAGGCTTCTATAAGGATTACGTGAGAAAATGTACGCGAAATCTCTTTAGTACATAGTAAGAGCTCCTAAAGGTTAGTAGGTGCTACTATCGCTTCCGAGAATGGGCCATTCCGTACTTCAAAATTCCAGAAACTTTTTTTTTCTGTACTTTAACGCTCTCGGTTGTAAAAGCATGAGACGAAGAAACATTTTTATATCTGAGACTCACTTATTTGGGCAAAAAGCAAACAAACAAACAAACAAACCCCGCTTTAAATTTTAGATAGGCAAAATACACTTAACTGGTGGCGGGACCCACTTTGAAAGCACCCCCCTCAGTTCTCACTCCAGTGGATTATGGGAAATGTAGTCCCGCCTTCCTGTAGGATGAGTACAGAAAAGCGGGTAGGAAACTACAATTCCCAGAAACGAAGCAGGACTATTTCCCTGTCCGGAGGTAGCGCTGTGGGAGGGAATTGGCGATCTCGCTGCCTACGTGGGAGAGAAGGAGGGTTAGGGGAAGTGTGGAAAACCTGAGCCTGAGCCACTGGTGCCTGAAGAAGATTTGGTGGGAGGAAAAGTAGAAGGGAAAAGAGGGGTGGAGGGTGAAGTGTAGAGGGGATTTAGGTTGCCGCTCACGGGCGGCACAAAGTTCTTGACGATGTGGCTGAAGCCTGAGGAGGTGCTCCTGAAAAATGCGCTGAAGCTGTGGCTGATGGAAAGGTCCAATGATTACTTCGTGCTGCAACGGCGTCGGGGCTATGAGGAAGACGGCGGAGGGGGACTCACAGGTAAGTTGTGGCCACCCTCACCCGCCTCGGGGCCGTGGTCGCTGGTACTGAGAAGGTGGTGAGGCGGACAGTTACTCGTCGCCACCCACCTCCGGATCCTGAACCCTGGGCGGAGGACTGGGGTTCCCCCCCCCCACCTTTGCGTTGCTCTCCTCGAGTCCTGAGAATGCATCCCTGCATCAGCAGTTGCTCTTTGGATGGGACAGCGAAAGGGAGGACGGGTTCTTTCTGAGGCAAAGTACCTTCCCTGTCGCTTCTCATGGGGGAGGGGGCTGATGAGTGTTAGACCTGCATGGGTCGCATTTAGGCTGGTGACGGGGCCAATTCGCAGTTGTGGACTTAACTATTTTCACAAAATCCCTATTGATAATCACTAGCCTGAGGAGAGTAAATGTGTGTGTGTGTGTGGGGGGGGGGGGGGGAGGCAGGGAGGATGGTGAGAAAGGAAGGAGCCTCATCACAC
>PVJC01004657.1:0-19244 GCA_004026665.1 Murina feae | reverse complement strand
GCTGCCCTTTTCTTTCAAAGCCATGTTTGTAAGCAGACCAATTAAGCCAACGGAAGTTTGAACTCTTCCTGCCTATTCCATCCTGCCTTTAATTCTTTGATTTACAAATCAAGAGCTATTCCTTGGTCAAGTGCTTAAAGCCACCAAAGATTTGATTTTCAGACCCCTCCTCTGGGGTAGAAGCATTCAAAGTTTTGGACATTACTAAGACCAGAGCTCTTTTTTGTGACACTTTCTAGTTTGGTGTTGTGGCCTTGAAGTGGCGGACCACGCTTAATTTAGGCAGTGTGAGTAGCAGAAAGAGGGAAGAATCAGAAACTCTGCCTTTTAGTCCCATTCACATTTCTTATTTAATGGCATTTGACAATTTTTTTTTTCATTTATTCAACCTTAAGTGCCTACTAGGTGCCAGGGTACAAAGATGTAAGATTCAGTTCTCTGCCTTGCAGTGCTCATAATCCTCGTAAGTGGGAGAGGGTCTGGTTAAGAAGTAACCAGTAATTCAGGGAAATTATAATTATAATCAGTAGTAAACCAGCTAAATTATAATTAGAACCAAATAACTGAAGGATTGAATAAAGATTCCTGGAGGAGATGACATTGCTTTTCCTCTTCTGGAAAATGGTGTTTATCTCACAGAGTAGAGAGGACAAAATGAAAGCTAATAGGTGCCAAACCAGTGTATGTTGTTAAGATGTGTGCTGCTATTTCTTTTTTTCAAGCCACGCCCAGTGTGACAATAATTTTGAGTTTCTACAGGACAGTTTTAAAAATCCTGCAAGACCTATCTTATCCAGCTTCTAAAAAGGCTCTTTTGAAAATACGGCAAAGAAAATTACCTCATTAGATTAACATTTTATTTTTTTTTTAGTTTTCTGGTTTCTAAAAGTTGCAAGTGTTATTTCTCAGAGGAATCTTTCCATTTAACAGATATATATATTTTTTTCAGATTAAAATTTGAGAATCAGTCTTCATCATTACCCAGTGATGTAATTTATCCTCTTAGTATATTGAGAACAAGTCAAAATATATTTAAATAGATCCTTACAGTCCTGTGTTACAGCATAATATTTTGGTTCCCCATCATTCTGTTTGACCAGAATTTTCCTGGTGTTCTTGCCCACTTTTTTAGGAAATGTAATTTGCTTTTTGCAACCATATTCCTGAAAAATAATAGGCAAGTCATTCTTGAGAATCCAATCACTGTAATATATTAAATGACTAGGGGCCCGGTGCATGAAATTCGTGCACAGAGGGTGGGGAAGGGGGCGGTCCCTCAGCGCAATGTGCACCCTCTCCAGTATGGAGTTCTTGGAGACTCTCACAACCCAGGACCTCTGATTCTTAACCGTTAACCTGCCTGCCTGCCTGATCCCCCTAACTGCCCTCCCCTGCCGGCCTGGTCACCCATATTAACTTTCTTTTTTAATCTTATCCCCTTCACACACAATTGTATTTGACTTCCTTATTGGCTTCTTCCTCTCACACAATTTTTCTCCTTTATGTGACACTTCTACTGACCCATCATTTATAAACTTTTCTTTCCTCCTTATTTCCTACTTCTGTTCCATCATCCTTCTTCCCATTTTTCTACTACCCTCCTTCCCTTCCCACATTCCTTCTTTCCTTTATCTTTACCCCTGCCCACCCTCCCCTTTTCCTTCCTTCCCACCTTAATTTTTTTCTTCACTTCCTCCCTCTGACCTGCTTTGCTCCCTCCCCCATTCCTTCCAAGGCTGCTCCCCGCCCCTCTCGGCTGCCGCCTGGGAATCCATTGCAGGGCCTAAGCCTCCCTGTGTGTGTGTGTGTGTGTGTGTGTGTGCCCCACGATGGATTCCCAGGCGGCAGCCGAGGGGCGGGCTGGCTGGCTGCTCCCGCCCTGTCTCTCCCGCCCTGCGGCTGCGGCCACTGGCTGGCCTGCGCTGCGGCTTGGATTGCAGGGCAGATGGGAAGGGCTTAGCCCTTCCCGTCTCCCCTCTATCCAGACCGGGGCCACAGGCCAGCTCGCTCCTCCCGCCCCGCACTACCGGGGCTGTGGCCTCCGCCATCTTGGCTGGGCTAATTTGCATACAGTCGCTCTCATTGGCTGGTGGGCGTGGCTTAGATGTCCCAAAGAAACGGTCAATTTTAATATTACACTTTTATTAGATTAGATTTTTTACTTGTTGCACATTTCCTTTAAATGTTAACTTCTTGTTTTCTGTGTTTGAGTTTTCATTTGACATGCTCTCTTAAAGCATGGACCAATTGCACCAGTTTCTTATCTCTCTCCCATCCACTTTCATTTACTCTTCCCCATATCTCTAGAATAAGAGATTTATCTGAAGAAATGAACCAAGATTTCTACCACATTTGAATGTTGAGACTATCCATAGCCAAATTTTTGTGTTCAATTTATATGTCTGCATTATTGTTTTACTTGTGGTATTGTCAAGATGCTTGAAATTACCAAGTGAGAGCTGCCACTATATTTCATGTAAATTAAAAAATGGGTAAGAAGGGGCTAAAGAAATGTTGTTTTTGTTAAACCTTACCTCGCTAGGATATTTTCCCATTGATTTTTAGAGAGAGTGGAAGGGAGTAGGAGATACAGAGAGAGAGAAACATGAATATGCCATCAATTGGTTGCTTCCTGCATGCGCCCCAACCAGAGTCCGGAATTGAGCCTGCAACCAAGGTAGTGCCCTTGACGGGAATCTAACGTGTGATTCTTCAGTCAGCCCATGCTCTATTACTGAGCCAAACCAGCTAGGGCAAGAGGTGTGTGTGTGTGGGGGGGGGGGCGTGCAGTGTCTAGAGCTAAATAAAGTGTGTGCTGATTTTCATGACTACTCAATTACCTTATTTTTGCTAAAATTGTGAAACCAAGAGCATTGTCTTGCTTTCCTACAAATCCACATGTGGATTAGCTCCCACAGGAGTTTGTGCCAGCATAAGCTTGCCTCTGTCCATTTTGTTTGCTAAAGTCCAGTGTTATATCCTACTCCTTTAAAAGATTATACATTTTGTTTAATGAAAAAAAGATAATGACCATCTCAAAATGTTACTAGTTGTACTATCTTTAAGATTTCATTTCTTTGCCTTGTAATAATTGGCAATAACCACCAGCAATGTAATGACTTTTACTGTGGAGTTGGTGACTTTATTTTTTCTAATAATGGAATTGGAGCAATAGAGAACCCTAGTATGGTTATAATAGGAGACTAATTTGGAAGTTAGAATTCTGAGGTCCTTTTTAAAATTCTGAAACACTTTTGGTGGATATCTGATAGATTATTTACCATTTGTCTAACTTTATCTTACTTAATTGTCTTGTTTTCAGCAGAGTGGAATATCTTGTGGAAATTTTTGTTAAACATAAGATTAGTTTAATATAAAGTTATCTTCTTTCATTTAGATAAGTAATTCACCATTCAGGATTTTTGCAGTTACCTTACATTATCTCTTGTTCCTCCTGTCTGATTAAGGATAATGCCTCTTCTATGGCATCTAAATTTAGCACCTCATTTTATGTGATTAAAAATAATTTATGCATATTTGGCTTATTCAACACAAGTTAATTTGCTCTGCTTTGCAAATGAGAACTACTACCTGAGTGGAATTATGGTGCTGCATTCTATTAAGAACTTTAGTGTGTGGGATTTAGGAAGATATGACAAACAGGAACACAGAGTGCTTTTCCCTCCCCAGGGGTTACCCTAGGGAGTTTCTATTTAATAAGTTAACTATAAGCCAACATCCATAAATACGTGAATACAACATCGAGTCCAACAATTCCACTTACCGCGTTAATCCTCCTTCCTTTATCTTTCCCAATTCTTTAATATTTTTATGTCTCTATTCAGTTGTAATTGTTTTATAAAGGCTCTATTTCCTCATCTTCTCTACCTCACAACATCGTTATGTGAGTCAAGTGAGTTTTGAAACCTGTGAGCAACTATATAAATATTTGGTATTCATTTTTCTATTAAAGAAGAAGTAAGATGTTAAGTACCATTTTCCCTAGTAATTACTCTTCTCATATTGTACATAGAAATTGATTTGGAGTAGTAACATGTCCAGTATGCAATGATATCATCATAAAAGCAAAACACTGCTAGTTAAGAATTTAGGTATGATGATGATTGTGCATTTATGGTTTATAATCAGAATAATGTACAACAGTTAGAATAAAATATCGCAGTAGCATTTCTTTGTGATCTACAATTGCCCCAAACCTAGAAATTCTCAAATACTAGTAGAAATTTTACGGGTATAAATATCACTTGTTGTCTTACTGAGTGGTATTAAAGAGTACACATAACTTAGTTATCTTAGTTATGTTTTTAAAAACATAATAATTGAAGAAATAGAGATTCAGCTGGTGAAATCCCATGCTTCTGTTGTACAGTTGTAAAACAAATACGGCTGTAAAGTAAGTTAAAAATTAATAGCAAAATAAAGAACACTGTGATGTTTACCATGTTGTACAGCTGTGACATGGATTTTACATTAGTTTTGTGTTAGAAAATTTGCCCAGTTTTCCACCTCTTGCTGCTGCTATATAAGCACAAAAGGAAATGTAATAGAACAAGATATATAGTCATTTAACAGACAATTACAGGTGCCTTCTAAAAACCAAACACTGTTTTAAGTGCTAGCAATAACAGCAGTGAGCAAAACAAAATCTCTGTTCTCATGGAGCTAACATTTTAGCTGAGGAAGGCAAAGAAACAAATAATGTATTATATGGCTGGTGGTCATGAGCAATATGAAGAGAAATAAAGTAAGGTATAAGGGTAGAGAGGGTATTTTAGGTCTGAGAAGGCCTATTAAGTGATATATATGAGCAGAGAGCAGAGGGACTAGAGTATATGAGCCAAGCAGATATTTGGAGTGAATTTTACTGTGGAGGAAAGCTGAGAAATGGGTGGTAACTGGCTACTGTGCTGGATGTTGGGTATACAGTGTTGAGTAAAATAGAAAGGGTTCCTACCCTCACACAATTTATAATCTGGTGGGACAGACAGATAATAAACAAGCAAGCAAATTATATAATTACTAAGGTAGTCAATAATAGCCTGGTTTTGGAAAATTCTAAATAGTCACGAATACGGGGTATTTGAAATCCCAAAAGCAATTTTCCAAGGCCAGCTCTAGTGTAAAGTATGCTGATAAGATGTCCTGTTAAATGATACAAAGATTTCCTAAAAATAGTGGTTAATAACAATAGGTGGTATTCTGCTGGCAGAATTCCACTGTGACATCTGTGGCGCAATTTGCCAAAAACCAGCTTGGATTTTTTTGAATTAAATCAGCTATCTATGAGCACTAACAGTATCTGAGATGGGGTGGGAAAGGCATTCTAAGTGGGAGGAATAATGTAATAGTACAAAAGCCAAAAATGGCAGTTGTTGAGGACTTAGCAGTTATTCCATATTCAGTTATTTGTGATAGAAAATATGAGAATCAAGAGATAGTGCCCTTTAGAAAAAAGAGAGAGAGATAGTGCCCTTAGCAATTAGAAAAGGTTAAAGAGCAATGACCTCATCTGTGGACAATGGAGACCTGAGATAAAGAATTAAAGGGACCTGAGAATTAAACCTTTGTTATTTTTGTCCTACAGCTCTTTCTACTCAGTCTGGGTGGTCTTATTTTTCTTCCTTACTCCAGAAAAAAGAAGTGAATTTTTAAAACAAGGAAGGGATAATCACATTTGTTGATTTTTATCACTATAATTGTTGTCCTCTTATTTTAAACTATCCAAAATAATGGTCAGCTTTAATTTTTCTAAATAATGTTTTTAAAGTACTGTACTATATATGAATTTATTCATTTGTGGCCACACTCGCTTATTGCTTTGCCCCTAAGAATTTAAATGCCATTATTTTCTTTAGTTTTCTGTGGGGCTACTCTTTTTGCACATTGATGCATCAAATCTTAAAATGTATGAAGGTGCTATAAATAAAGATGGTAACAATTCTTATAGTTCCCTGTATTTTAATCTCTAGAATTGTAACTAGGTTTGATTGATAATTCATTTATTGTTTCCCCAACTCTTCCCCCTATTGTAATCTGCCATTTTGGGTATTAGTTACTTCACTAAAATATTTGTAAATCTTTCAATGAGTAAAGATTTCAATTAGGGAAGGAAATGAGTGCTTACATATTTCCAGTTTTCAAGTAAATGTATTTTAAAAATTCAGGAAGAGGGAAAACAGAGCAAAAGAGGAATTATTATTAACTGTTTTTTAATGATCTTTAAGTTGGTAGCTTTCAGAATACCACTGTGGTTGTTCTAAAATAAGCATGCATAATACTGTTTTAAGGACTTAGATCTGGTAGCAAAAGCAGTAGAATGGGAAAAACCCACACCTCTACTGAGAATGTTATGTTTTCCTATTTGAATGTATTTCCTACTAACACTACGTTCTCCTATTTGAATGTATTTTATACTAAGTATTTTGGCAGTTTACTAGTTTGTTCATTAACACTTAATGAAGTTGAAATTACAAAAAATTCAGTAAAGGTGTACTTGTTTGACTTTGTGAATATGGCAACTAATGACAGAGTCTACTATAAAGTTTCATTTTTATGGCCAAAACTTATAATTCAACATTTTACTTAGAATGGAAATAAATCTTGTTTGTAATTAGGAAGTTCATTTAAATGACTCTCCGGTAGGTAGAGTGGTGTTACCTTACACATTGCCCTCAGTCTAGTTTACAAGTAGAAAGAGCCACTTGTCAAACTAGCTAATTGATAATGAGTACCATCTTCAAGCTGTGGCTGTTTTAATGGCCTCCCCTCCAACACTCCACCATTGGTCCTACCTGTGCATCATTATAATTTATCGAACACAAAGAAGAAATGTTTATCAAATTTGCAGGTGTCTGAAAATTGAAAGGGGAAATTACTACCATAGATCAGTTTTGTCAACACTGGCTGCATGTTAGATTCAACTTTTAAAATATCCTATTATCATATGAAAAACTTTTAAAACAAACTAAATGACACAAGTATTTATAGGTAAAATGATATTGATGTGATGTCTGGTATTTACTTTAAATGGGGTAAATGAATAGAATAACAAAGTGATGATAACTATTGAAGTTAGGTGATGGGCACATAGAGGTTGCAGTATATTCTCTCTACTTTTTATATAAATGAAAAATGTTGTAATAGAAAGTTAAGGGAAAAATAGAATACCCAATTCCTACCTCAGATGAATTAAGTTAGAAACTCTGAGCTTCTGTAGCTTGAAAACTTGAGCTTGAGTAGTTTCAAAAACTTCTCCAAATTATTTATATTTGCAGTTTAGATTGAGGCTCCAGAAGATAAAATCAAGATTCAGAAAGATCTTGGCAAATTAGAATGCTTAGCTGAAATCAATGAGATAAATTTAACATGGGTAAATGTGCACTGCTTTTAGGCTTTTTAAAGAAAATCAACTGTATAGGACAGAATACCTAGGTTGGTGCGTATATTTGTGAAAAAGATCAAAGTAGCTTAGGTGATCATAAGCTTAGTATAGTAATATGTAATAGCTAAAAAAAGCTAGTATGATATTAGATTTTATTAATAGAGCCATAAAGCCCCAATATAAAAAAAAAAACCCTGCAATTTTTCAGACCATATCTGGTATTCAGGTTTGAATGACACATTTTATAAGAGACCTTGACAAATATGTCAAAAGAATAGTAGAAGAAATAATAAGAGGTCCAGACAATCTCATAAAACAGTTGAAAGAAGTAGGTATATTTTAACCTAGGAGAAAAGAAGAATAAGTAAGAGGTGACAAGTTAGCTATGATCATATTTGAAGACCCATCATGTTTAATAGTGTATAATCTATTTTGTGTCACCCCCCAAATTGCAAAGTAACCTTTTATTTATCCCAGGAATGACCTTTCTTTTTAACAAATACATTGTTTACTGATTTCTGAGAGGAAGGGAGAGGAAGAGAAAGATAGAAACATCAATGATGAAAGAATCATTGATCAGCTGCCTCCTACATGCCCCACACTGGAGATTGAGCCCATAACCCAGGCATGTGCCCTGACTGGGAATCGAATCATGATCTCCTGGTTTGTAGGTCGATGCTTAACCACTGAGCCAGGCTGGCAGGGTGCCCTTCCTTTTTTAAAAAAAATATATTTTTATTGATTTCAGAGAGGAAAGGAAAGGGAGAGGGAGAGAGACATCAGTGATGAGAGGGAATCATGCCCGCTACTGGGATTGAGCCTGCAAACTGGACATATGCCCTTGATGGAATCAAACCCAGGATCCTTCAGTCCGCAGGCTGATGCTCTACCCACTGAACCAAAGTGGCTAGGGCCGCCCTTCCTTTTTAGGTGTGTAAGAACTAGCTTTATTTTTCTATCTTAAAGATTAAAAAATGTTTATTGTAAAAATTTCAGAAAAAAATATATGTAAAAGGAAAATAATTACCCATTATCCCACTACCCAGTTATAACCACTATAACCTAATTTGTGGGTCTCAGCACAAAAGGAACAACCAGGGCTCTTTGTTTAAAAATTAAGAATTTCAAGATGGTGACAATGGGGCATTTAACTGGGCAAAGGGCCTTCTGAGCATAGGGCCCTATGGACAGATCACCAAGCCCCTGAAGCCAACCCTGACTATGTCATGTGGAGATATATATAAATCCTTTCATATTTTAGAAAGGCTTTCCAATCAATGAAATACAATAGGCTGCCTTAAGAGAAATAAATTCTGCGGTTATAAAGGACAAAACTAGGCTTTCTATCAGGGATCCTATAGTGTAGATGAAGGTGCTGGAGATTGGTTTGAGCCCTGGCTGGGTAGCTCAGTTGGTTAGAGCGTCATCCCAACAAGCCAAAGTTGGGGGTTGATCTCTGGTCAGGGCACATACAAGAATCAACCAATAAATGCATTAATAAGTGGAACAACAAATCTCTCTCTCTCTCTCTCTCTCTCTCTCTCTCATTTCAAATCAATAAATTAAAAATAAAGCACAGCTTGGCCAGTGCGGGACTTCTGCAGCCTGGACTTTGGGAGGAAGACATTCAGAGATAGTGATCAATACTGTGTGTGTGTGGGGACGTGCCTTTATGCTCCTTGGGGCTCTCTCAGCCTTATCAACTATACAAAGAGTGCCAGGCCTGGGCTGAGCATTGTTGGACCCAGGCCTTTGGGGATGTTTTTCAGTCACCTCCGTGAGGCAACTATGGGCCCAGCCAGCGAGAGCTGGCCATGTAGAGGACGAGGGAGCATCCTGGGGACCCTCATGTCCAAGGATAGTCTAGTTGATTTAGTTGGGGGCACAAGGTCTACTTGTCTATTCTTCCTTTTTTATGTCATTGCTGTTCTCCTAAACAAATGGTTCTTTATACTCTTCTTCCAAGTTTTAAGTGAGTTTGAAAGTGTTTCAAAATAAAATGTTAAAATAAATAAATAAAACAAAGAATGGGGTCATGAACAATAATCATCACCTGTAAATTGCCTATTTTTTAAATTATGGAACCTTGCTTCTTTTGTTATTTTGCTATGCCATTTAATAAAAAAGTATTACACATCAATTATGGTGGTGGGCTCTAGCCGATTTGGCTCAGTGGATAGAGTGTCAGCCTGTGGACTGAAGGATCCTGGGATCGATTCTGGTCAAGGGCACATCCCCGGGTTGCAGGCTTGATCCCCAGTGGGGGGGGGGGCATGCGGGAGGCAGCCTATCTATGATTCTCATCATTGATATTTCTATCTCTCCCTCTTCCTTCCTGTCTGAAATCAATAAAAAATATTTTTAAAAATTATGGTGGTGAATTTCTTTAAAAAGTTTGATAGTACTTGTATGGCAGGATGCTACTGAAACCCCAAAGAGCTTTACCAGGCTCTAGAACATTGGTACCTTACTCAGTTATAGATACTCAAATGATGATTTGAATTTCGTGATATTTCTTATTATTTTTAAATCTGTTGTTTTTTCATGCAGCTGAGAGTATCTGTTCTCTTCCCAATTTAACTATGGCTAAAGGACTTCCCATGTGTAGGCTGATTCATGACCTTGAATGTTCAGGCTGTCAGATGATAAACCTATATGTATGTGGAAAAGCAACCCAGAGTTGTCAGCTTGTTGCCTTGTACTTTTAAAACCCAGACATTGGCACATATTAATTCCCGAATGACTTGCTGAAATTTGATGATTTTAGCTTAATGAGCTGTAAGAGTTCCCCCAAGTGACTACAAATGTATTTTAGAACTAGCTTCCAAATTATCTGTTGCATAGTTTTATACGAACTGCCTGATTTCATGCACTTACAAAAACTTAGCGATTTCCTGTCTACATAGCGCAAGGTACTTATCTTGTAAACATTTCTACTACAGAAAGAAATGACCTTTCTTGCCAGTGATTTTGACCACTTTGTACACAGTCTAATTGTTATAATGTTACCCAGGAATGATTTTCTGTGGCTTCTCCTTTCCTTTCTGTCCCCTCACATTCCCATTGTTATCTTTCAACTGAGTCAAACTTTTCTGTACCTCTTTGTTCTTTCTCCCATTTTTCTAATATCACTTTTTTCTAGTGTATATAAATAAGGAAATTGGGTTTGAGCTAGTTTTATTGAAAGTGTGATAAAGGTGAAATAAATTATTTTCCTTGCAAATTTGAAAATACTTTTTTGAAATCTTTTTTATAATTTAAATTCTTGGGAGGCAAATCTAGAAGCTCAAACAGGGCTGTGTTTAATAAATGATTTTGTTTGAAATTATAATGCCTTTATTTTGACAGTTTTATCAAGTGATTAGCAACACTGTCAGGTTGCTAATTGATATTATGCTTCTTTTGTGACCTCTGTTTTTATTTTTTACCAATTTCTAATCTGCGCACCCCCACCTTTTCCTTTCAGTTGAGGCAAATTTCTCTTTATCTCTTTGTTCTATCTCCTACTATTCTAATTTACATCCCTCTAAGTTTATAACTTCCTACCTCACATCTGCCAACCTGTACCTATTCTCATTTAAAGCTTGCTTGAAATCTTAACTCCTTTTAAGTGGGTAAAGATAGGAAAATAGCCAAAAGCCTGCTTTATAATTGATTTAATGTTTTTCTCAAAAATATGTAATCTAAATTAAAGATAAATGCCTCATAAAGTAAAATCAGAATGCAACCAATCAAAATGTCCAAAAAGGAAGGTAGATTTATGAATTTCAGCCACCTCATTGATACAACAAAGTCAACAATTTAGCTCCTATTGTGTTCAGAAATATGTTGAAAATTAAAGTTGCAAATCCAGAGGTAGAAGATTATCCTCAGCGAACTAATAATCTAGATAAAGAGATAAGATTAATATACCTCAAGCACTTAACAAATAGTTGTAATAACTAGCCTAATTATCAGAATGATAAACTCTAAGTGCTATAAGTAATCAGATAAAAAGGAAGGCATTCTGGCTTGGAGTTGCCAGTAAAGATTTCGTGGGAGAAGCAGGTCTTGAAGAAAATGTAGAATTTGGATTGGCTGGACTGGGCTAGAAACTTCTGTTAGCATTTCTAAGTAAAAGAGAATTGCTTAACAAACACCCTAAGGGAGAAATTAGGTGGTTGTTTGTGAAAACTGAAAACTTTGTTCTAAGGATGATTAGGAAATATAATCAGGTCATTAAATTAGAACTAACTGATCAAAAGCCTTGAATTCCAAATGAAGAATTAAGAATTGTTTTTAAAAAATCCTTTTACCTAAGCATTTTAATTAATCAAGCATTTTAATTAATCCTTTTACCTAAGCATTTTAATTAATTAATGCTTTAATTAAGCATTTTAATTAATTAATTACTAAGATTTTCTTATGTAATATTAGTATTAGCTAACATTGAGTGTTTTACTCATGGTAAGCATTGTTCTAAGTGTTTTATATGTAATAATAACTAATTTTATCTTTACAACAACAGTTTATGGTTGATTATATTTTAATTCTCTTATTTTGAAAATGGGCATGAAAAAAAGGTTAGGTACAACTGGCTCAAGTTGACATAAGTAAGTGACAGAGCAGAGGAGCCAGGACTCAAACCCAGGTAGTCTCTGATACTAGAATCTACATTCTTACCTGTTATATATACAACCTGTTATATGTATTTGAAAAAAAAACATATATATATATATATATACACACACATACATATATACACACACATATATATACACACATATATATACACACACACACTGCAATATATCTTGAGATTTGGACAATTGAACTTGACATTTTATTGAAAGATCATTTTCTCAAACACAGCTCACATTGGAACACTAATTTCTTCATCCAGAATATATTTTTTTCTTTATGAAAGGTCTCTAGAAGGAAACTTTGGGCTAGAAATTTTAAAAAGTAAATCCATTGTTTTTTGTCACTTGAAGTACTGTTGATTTCATCTCTTGTAAAATCCGTATTTCATCAGTTTCTTTATTACAACAGGGCTTCTGGTTGGGACTCTTGATTCAGTCTTAGACTCTACTGCTAAAGTAGCTCCATTTCGTATTCTACACCAGACACCAGATTCTCAAGTTTACCTGTCAATTGCATGTGGTAAGTATGATTTTTAAAGCATATACGTCAAATAAATAAGGACATGAATAAATTGAATAACTATATTTATATTTGCCAGTTGTTTTGATTTAGAAAAGAATTAAACTTCTCAGATTCTCTTTTGAGAGAATAGGAAGAATCTAATTGTTTATTTAAGAAAATTACAGATTATTATGGTTTGTAAAACATTGATCAGATTCACTAGGGGATTTCAACATAGTGGCTGACAGGACCAGAGCGAGGGAGTGAGAGAGAGAGTGTGTGGAAGTGTGGAAGTGTGTGTGTGTGTGTGTGAGAGAGAGAGAGAGAGAGAGAGAGAGTTAGAGAGAGAGAGAGAGAGAGAGTCCAATCAACTGCACGGAAGTCTCAGGGTAGGGGGCCAGTAGTTCAGGCTCTTCTGGCCAAAGAGCCCCAGCTACTGCCACAGCCACTCTCAGGGTGTGGCTCTGGCTCAGATACCTTGCAAACTATAACAACATGAAAAAGGAAATAGAAACCATGAACCAGGACAAGATAGAAATGGAGAATAACATATCTGATATCAAGAACATGCTGGAAGGAATTAAAAGTAGATTGGATGAAGCAGAGGATAAAATCAGCAAATTGGAAGATGTGGTAGAAATAAATACTCAATTAGAGCAGCAAATAGGAAAAAAAGCAGTTAAAAAGCAGGAAGATAGACATGATATGGAACATCAACATTATGTGAATACCAGAAGGGGAAGAAGGTGAGCAAGAACCAGAGAACCTGTTTAAAGAAGTAATGACAGAAAATTTCCCCAACCTGGTGAAGGAAAATGTCACACAAGTTCAGGAAGCACAGAGAGTCCCAATCACCATGAACCCAAAGAGACCCATATTTAGACATATCATAATTAAAATGGCCAACATTAAAGACAAGGAATCTTAAAGGCAGCAAGAAAGAGACAAAAAATTACCTACAAAGGATTTCCCATTAGAATGTCAGCTGACATCTCAATAGAAACACTTCAAGCCAGAAGGGCGGGGCATGTAGTGAAAAGCAAGGGCTTAAATCCAAGACTACTGTATCCAGCAAATCTCTCATTTAAAATTGAAGGTGAAGTAAAGAGCTTTCCAGACCAGAAAAGAAGAGGTTAAAGGAGTACATTACCACCAAACCAGCAATGCAAGAAATGTTAAAGGGATTGCTTGAAGAACAACAAAAGGAGAGAGAGGATCATAGGCATAAAGAATGTAAAAATGGCAATAAATAAATAGCTATCAATAATAACCTTAAATGTTAATGGACTAAATGCTCCAGTCAAAATATATAGGGTGGCTGAATGGATAGGAAAACACGACCCATATATATGCTGTCTATAAGAGACCTGCCTGAGAACAAAAACTCAGAATGAAAATGAAGGATGGAAAAACAAAACAAAACATATAGATATACTGTATTTTCTGGCATATAAGATGATGAGTCATTCCCAGTTGTTCTGCTGTTAGGGTCAATTTGCATATTATCCTTTTATTATGTACCTGGTGCATGGATGGGGGCTGGGTGGTTTGTCCTGAAGGGTGTCCCGGATCAGGGTGGGGGTCCCGCTGGGGTGCCTGGCCAGCCTGGGTGAGTGGCTGATGGGTGTTTTCAGGCTGGCCACAGCCCCTTCAAGGTGAGTGTCCCCCCCCGGGGTGCCTGGCCAGCCTGGGTGAGGGGCTGAAGTCCGTTTTCAGGCTGGCCACATCCCCTTCAAGGAGGGGGTCCTACTGGGGTACCTGGCCAGCCTGGGTGAGGGGCTGAGGGCTGTTTTCAGGCAGGCCACATCCCCTTCAGGAAAGGGGGTCCTGCTGGGGTACCTGGCCAGCCTGGGTGAGTGGCTGATGGCTGTTTGCAGGCTGGTCGCATCTCCTTCAGGGAGGGGGTCCCTGCTAGGGTACCTGGCCAGCCTAGGTGAGGGGCTGATGGCTGTTTTCAGGCAGGCCACATCCCCTTTAGGGAGAGGATTCCTGCTGGGTTATCTGGCCAGTCTGGGTGAGTGGCTGATGGCTGTTTGCATCAAGGCTGGCTGGAAACTGATATCCAGGATTTATTTAACTTCTAAAGTTGAAACTTTGTTGCTTTAATTGGAGCCCAGGTTGGATTGCCCCTGACAACCCAGGTTCCCAGCACTTTCTTGAGCCCAAGGCTGGAAGCAGGTCTCTGGAATTTATTTATCTTATATAATTGAAATTTTGTTGCCTTGAGCAGAGGCCATAGCCAGCCTAGGCAGACAGGAACCTTAGCTTCCTGCATAGCCGGGGCAAGCCCCTGCTTGTTCCAGCTCTGTGGTTGCCGGCTGCCATCTTGGCTGGGTGAATTTGCATATAGTTGTTCTGTTTGGCTGGTGGGCATGGCTGGGCTGGTGGGCGTGGCTTAGGTGTAACGGAGTGAGGGTCAATTTGAATATTACTCTTTTATTAGATTAGATATGCATAGCCCTTGGATGTGAGCATGAGCAATAGGATTGTGAAGACCTGGGGGATGGGTAGGGGCTGGGAAGAGGGGGGTAAGGGAGGAGAAAATGGAAGACATCTAATACTATCAGCAATAAAAATATGTATATTTAAAAAATACTATCAGCCCTAACCAGTTTGGCTCAGTGGATAGAGCATCGGCCTGCAGACTGAAGGGTCCCAGGTTCAATTCCGGTCAAGGGCATATACCTTGGTTGAGGGCACATCCCCAATAGGAGGTGTGCAGGAGGCAGCTGATCGATGTAGAGTTCTCTCTCATCGATGTTTCTAACTCTCTATCCCTCTCCCTTCCTCTCTGTAAAAAAATCAATAAAATATGTTTAAAAAATAAAATAAAAAATACTATCAATAATAAAAATATGTATATTTAAAAAATAAAACTATAACCCTTAATAGGTTAAAAATACAGGAAGAAAATGTTAGAACTTTTATCTTGTACTTTATTTTATTTGTGTATGGTTTATAATGTATATAAAATATTAATGTCATAGGACATGTTATATGATAAACAAAAATATTATGTGTAAAAAAATAAAAATAAAACATTGATCAGTTGAGGGACCTGAAATGTGTTCCATCAGTGCTAATTCTGAATAAATTCTGATCATTTCTACTGCTATATAACTCCTTTCTTCATCTTATTCCTCCTGATTCACCCTACTGTAGGGAAGATAAGAACTTCCCCATAAAATACTGTTTCATCTGTAATAACTCAGATGAGGAGAATCAAGCCCAAAACTTCAAAGTCATTCTCTAAGAAAGGATAAGTCTGAAAAATTGAATCTTTTTTAGTTGCACACCTACGTTCTCACAAAAGGTATCATATCTTTGAAGTACTTGAAATATGAAAGGATATCTTTCAGGTAATGTTATATATTCATTTCTCCTGGAGCAGTTTAGATTCTTCCTAATAAAGCAACTCAAAATCTTTAAAAAACCATGACAGTATGTTACTTTTTTATGATGCTATTATAATGTTGTTGTTAATTAGAATCCCAGATTTTTAGCTTTTTATATGTTCAAATACTGTCTTTTCTCTTTCTCTTTCTTTTTTCCACTTCTGTTCTCAAGTAGATAAACTTTTCAAAAAAAAATTCATATGATTTTTGAATAGTTCATATGCATCAGCATAGTGCTATAGCATACAATTAAATTTTAAAGATGTGTGGCGTGGCATGGCTCAGTGAGTGTTGACCTATGAACCAGGAGGTCACAGTTCAATTCTTGGTCAGGGCACATGCCTCTGTTGGAGTTCAATCCCTGTGGGGGTGTGTACAGGAGGCAACAGATCAATGATTCATCACTGATGTTTCTCTCTCCCTTCTGAAATCAATAAAAAAAATTTTTTTAAAGAAAAGATTTGTGGCTTATTTTTTACATCTCTCTCTAAATTTCTTTCAGTGTAGTAGGTGAGCATTTTCCCCTGGCTCTCTTTAATTGAACATCATTTAAACTAAATGAAGAAGACACAACATCTGCTGATATTATGAGATATCTGTCACCTCGACTCTAAACTTGGTTTGTCTAAATTATATAGAAAAAATGTCTGTTCATTGCACTGATGCAGAAATATAGTAGTTACCTACTAATGAAGCTTCCTTATAATTAAAGGACCAAAATAAAGGCCTTAAAATTTTCCCATGAATTTTATTTGTGGTTCATTTAAGAAAGTTATTGCACTTGGTATGATGAATTTAATAGCATGAATATGATTCTAACTGAATTGTAGGAAATAGACAATTTTGCAGTTTCAATAAATTTTTAAGTGTCATTCTATATATTATAAATAATACTAGGAAGTCAAGGTATTATTTCTTTTGATTGAAATTTGTATAATCTATAATGCTTGCAAGATCTTAAAGATATATGGATTATATGCAGAGATTGATATTGCAATGTTCTTCAGGCCAAAGCAACCCAGATTTAATTTAAGCTAACCCCCAAAAAGCCACCTAACCCTGATTTAGCAGGTAACATGGATTTATTCTTGCTACAAGGTTTCTAAACTCTTCCATGAAATTTCTTTTAAGTGACAGGCCTTAATTTAAGGGTGGCTCTGAGCAAAGGCTTCAGACCTTCTGAAATAAGTTACATTGTCACAGTTGAAATCTACATTCATATAGTGTGTTTAGGGTTGTCATGTGCATGCTGTTTTCAGTAACAAAGATTACAGGCACAGTACTGTTATTTGAAGACCAAGAATTAAATTATGTTTATTTATATTCTGGTACTCTAGATATTCTCTTAAAAGATACTGGTTAAAAAAAAAAGATACTGGTTAATGTAGGCACCAGTTATTGCCATCTTGTTTCTAGAATTTTATCTTTCCTCATGAATTATATTTACTTTTCTCCCCTTTCATTAAATATTTTATTCTTTTTATTTATAATGAAAATTAGAGAACCAATGCATGAAATTTGTGCAAGAGTAGGCCTTCCTTTCCCTAGCTGCCAGCACCAGTTTCCCTCTGGCACCCAGGACCTGGGCTTCTCTTGCAGCCCCAGCTTCATCTGGAAGGATGTCTGGTCTAATTAGCATATCATGCTTTTATTATCATAGACTAGGGGCCCGGTGCACAAAAATTTGTGCACTTGGGGGGTGGGGGTCCCTCAGCCCGGCCTGTGCCCTCTTGCAGTCTGGGACACCTCGGGGGGATGTGCACCTGCTGGCATGCCTGGCCAGCCTGGGTGAGGGGCTGAAAGCCATTTTCAGGCTTCCCACCGCCCATTCAGGGTTCATGCACTGGGGGGTGGGAAGGCTGGTGAGTGCAGGCCTGGACGTTTCCCACCGGAGGGCCCGTGATTGCACACACCTGGTGGGCCCACACCGCTGAGGGGACACACCTGGCGCAGAGTTGGGTGGCAAGCCAGGGGCGGACGCTGGTGCAGAATCCCTCAGTGGGGCCCTGCTGCTGAGCAAATACACCCGGGGTGGAGCTGGGCAGTGAACTGGCTTTGGATTCTCCGCACTGTGCAGCAGACGCTCCCACACACCCTGTGGAAGCCCCTGGGGGGCGGATGAAGGTAGTGGACCCTGGACGGGTGTTCCTGGACACCCTGCGGAGGCCCCCGGGGCAGAGCCAGGCAGCATACCCAGGACAGGCGTTCCTGGATGTCCCGCAGAGGCCCCCGGGGGGCAAAGCCAGGCAGCAGACCCAGGACGGCTGCTCCTGCACACCCTGCAGAGGCCCTGTGCTCCTGCATGCCCAGGGGAGCCCCCAGGGGGTGGAGCCAGGCAGTGGACCCGGGACAGCTGCTCCTGGACGCCCTGAGGAGGCCCCAGGCCAGACGCCCCCTCCCACTGAGCTGACACACCTGGCACAGCTATGCCGGCCGGCTGTGGAGGCTCCCAGTGCAGAGCCGCCCTGCCAGCCTCCATCTTGGCTGGGTTAATTTGCATATAGCCGCTCTGATTGGCTGGTGGGCGTGGCCATGAGTAGAGGCTCAACGAGCGTAGGCAGGCAGTTGCAACAGAAGCCTTTGGTTTGCTCTAGCTCCATGGCTGTTGGCCTCCATCTTGGCTGGGTTAATTTGCATACAGCTGCTCTGATTGGCTGGTAGTAATGGTCAATTTGCATGTTTCTCTTTTGTTATATTAGATAGTGTTCGTGCCCATATGTAGAGATGAAGTAGAGAATAAATTTAATACCTTTATTTTTATGAATATCATTTTTCAAAAGAGATATAATTTTAGAAATAGCACCCAGTGGTAGAGTGGGCAAACAGTAAAAAGAATAAGTCTACCTTGAGAAACCAAGATGGTGGCATAAGTAAACACCGGAATTGCAGCCGTGCACAACCATTTCAAAATCACAACAAAAAATAAAATGACACCACCCAGACCCACAGGAAGGCTGGCTGAGTGGAAATTCTACAACTAGAAATAGACTGAGACTCAGAGGAGGTGTGGCAATATAGTGCAGAGGTATGGAGGGGCACGTGAAGGGGCTCATGGAAAGGGCTGGCAGCATTTCATATTGGAGGGAGGCACAAGCTCCCAACGCCTCTGAACTCCAGTTCCAGGTGAGTTTCTGGGAACTCAGAACCATACGGGGAGGAGCTGGACTGTCTGACACCGTCTGGTACAAGGAGTAACTCCAGAGCTGCTTGAGACCCGGTGCCTCTTAGGGCAAGGTTGAGAAGCAGCCATAACTGGTTGCTCCACCCTGTAGACTCCCTGAGGCCCCGCCCCACCCAAGAGGCTTTTGCATATAAAAGGCTGA
>PVJC01004656.1:0-62544 GCA_004026665.1 Murina feae | reverse complement strand
TGAAGTGAAACTCTGTATTCCCTACCTTTGGTTTCATTTCTCTCTAGTCAGTATCTGTTCTACCATTTCCAGACTGAAGGTCATTCTCTTTAGTAAAACAAATATGCTAATAGGAAATGACTAGCTCTGTGTTCTCTGAAGCAGAAGATGGAGTAGAAAGAGAAACATTATACCAACAATAGTAAACCTGGGCTCTGGTCCTGCTCTGCCACTAATGTATCAGCAATTTGACCTTCATAAAGCACTTCAACTCTCTCAGTCTCTTTTTCTCTTCTGCAAAGCGAGACAGTTTGATTGTGTGTTAATTAAGGTTTATTAGGCTAAGCTGTTGTAGCAAAAAATCCTTAAATAGAATGGCTTAAATAAATTAGAACTGTATGCCTCTTTCTCATAAAATCTAAACATTTGTAGTTTAGGGGTGATAGGTAAGCTCTATATAAAAAGGCGAGTGGATCACCTCTGCTATGGTCACATGTGGCTTCTGCCTCTGGATAGAAGGCAGCAGAAAGAAGGAGAAGGACGGGCCCGGCTGTTCCTTTCAAGGAGACTAAAGATTCCCCAGAATTATGCACCTCATTCTGCTCACATCTCACCGGCTCATGAACATAGCCACATGGCCCCTTGGCTGCAAAGAAGGCAGGAGAATTAAGTTTGTAATTGGGTGGTCATGTATCAAGCTAAAGATGAGAAAGGGAAAGGAAAGGGAAAGAGGCTCTCTTATTAAATAGGAAAAGGAAAGAATAAATATGGAGAGAGAGTCTGCCACGGACAAGACGATCTTGAAAGTCCTTTGGCTCTTCAAACAAGAAGAGGCTAGGTTCCTCAGCCATTACACTACCTTTCCTAAGTATTGGCTTCAACCTGTTGTTGTTTCTTTGCTCCAACTCCATTTCACGGTCCACAACTCCCTGTGATCTTGAGTCTCTCTGACACATTCCACGTGGACTGGCCAGGTAACGTGACTTTTCTTCCATCATTTGTGTGATTGCCCTTAAAATCTGAGCTAATTATGAAGCTTTACAGCAATTCCATTGTTTCTCTGATGCTTTCTCTTTCTCTCTTCATTGTTATTATTTCTGGTTGTTGGTTGGATTTTCACATGTCATGGAATCTCTTCCATTCTTTTCTGATTCCCACCTCCCCTGGGTATTTTCCTTTGCTAATAACCGAAGCATTTATCTGGCAATGCCCAACATCCTCCTTCCTTCATTTCTCCCAAGGCTCCCATTCTGTGGTGTTCCGCCCCGGCAGAGAGAATTCAGGCCAGATCAGAGTTCCCCACACCACTTACCCCAGCTTTTGAAAGAGATTGAAGCAAGTCAATTTCACAGAGACTTGATTTTCACCAGACCATTCTTCATGACTTCTTCCTTAGCCTAGAGGGAAATTTCAACACTTTAATGCTTCACCCAAAAACGAACAGGGCAAGATCCACATTTCCCATTTTTTTGCTGGGTTTTCTCTCTGCTAATGTGCAAACTCTGTACGCGCTTAGCACTATCCTGTCTCACCCAGCAGATGCTGCCCACCCGGCACCAATAACGACCCTCACAGCATTTCTGCCGGGTGTTCCTTGATTCTGGAGCTACTTGCTCTCTTTTTTATTTTGAAATACCAGTTGCTCATGATGGAGAAAGACAAGGTTCTTGCCTGGATAAAATAAAGGGAAAATTAAAAATATTTAAATCTGGTATCCCCTTTCCTTTAGCACTGCTAAAGGAAAGGGGAATGCGCAAGGAGAAACTGAAAAAGAGCAGAGGCAGAGGCTTGGCTGGAGCTAAGGGTCTGGGAGCCCCAGCGAGCGATCGATGGCAGCAAAGGAAGGGTTGCAACCAGTTGACTAAGGGGTCTTAGCAAGCAAGAGCCCTCTGGACAGTTTGGTCCTCAAGAGTACCCTTTGGGGTGCAGAAAAGAGACATGAGCCTCTGTTTGCCAGGCCTAATGAGAGAGCAGCAAGCAGCCTCTGGTCAGCAGATGGAGGAGAGAGAATGAAGAACTCAATTTCCAAGGCGTGGGTGAGAAGACAGCCAGTCCTAGGCCAGCAGAGCTGGCCAGGAACCACAAGTCCATGTGGATATCCCAGGAATGCTGCCTTTCAGCGGCGAGGGGGCTAGAGAGACCCAGAAACTTCATGTGGCTCAGGAGATATGGGACATGGTAAGTCTTTGCTCAGCAAAGTTTGCTCCAGATCATTCATGTTTTTCAAGCGGGTGAGTGAGGGAGAGATTGGTACTAAAACAGCAAAATAGCCCAAAGGGAGCCTCCCATTTCTCTATGTCAGAGCCTCAAAATTAATAATGATGGTTGAAGTGAGCCCAAAGTTCACCTGGTTTGAGTTTTATTCTGGCCAAGAACAAATATCTGAAACCGTTTACATCAGAACATAGAACTGGACAACCTTCTCCGTATTTCAACATAAAACCACCTCAGAATCAGTTCCATGTTTTGCGGGAGAAGAAGGGGGTCAGGGCAGCAATGCTTTGGGTCTGTTGGAGCCTCATCCCTACAGAAAGAATAATCTCTTCTCTTACCACATCCTCTATTTAATATGGTATTATGGTCTGGTGAGAATCAAGGCCACAGCATAGCCTCCTCTGCTACTCAGCTAAGAGGAGAGGCAGACACCCCACCACCACCACCACCATCAGCTGAGGGGTGAGGTTGTAGAGGAGCCCTGAAATACTGCCTAGGAAGACGAGGGAAAAACATGGAGGCAGTAAAGGGCATTATTCTCAGAGGGACTGACTTCCCAGGCTCTGTCCCTCTGATTTTCAGAGAGAGACAAGTCCCATCTTCCACTCCACGCAAACCCAACAATTTTCTCATTGTTTCAGAGCTCCTCCAAGCTCTGGAGAAGCCCACGACACAAACCTTGTGTCTTGGTGATCAGAGATGCAACCAGGTTTCCCAGAAGTTGAGATGAACTCAAAGGAATACAAGCAAATCCCTCTGTGAGCTTTCCTACAGCCCCACAAACATTGTACAGCAGCGGTTCTCAGCCTGTGGGTCGCAACCCCTTTGGGGGTCGAACAACCCTTTCACAGGCGTCGCCTAAATACATCCTGCATATCAGATATTTACATTACGATTCATAACAGTAGCAACATTTCAGTTATGAAGTAACAACAAAAATAATCTTATGGTTGGGGGTCACCACTACATGAGGAACTGTATTAAAGGGTCATGGCATTAGGAAGGTTGAGAACCACTGTTTTACAGTGATACCAGATTTAAATATTTTTAATGTGAGTGCTTTGAAAAAAAAAAACTACTTTCTAAAAGGACCAACGATTGTTATGTTGGGGTCTGGAGCAAGTGGAAAGGAAGGCAAGAGGCTGTCCTATATTATATGTCTTGGTGATCATATCCAGGAGGGGTCATGTGCTGGCTGGAGGTGAAGGCAAGCCTCTCTTGGGACATCTAAACAGTATGAATTTATTCCACAGATCTTGACCACGAAAAAAAACACATTCTCGATTTTTCTAAATGAGCTTAAACCCAGCTCAGACCTCTAAGACATTTTCAATTCCTTTTGACACAATCCAAGGAGTGGGAAGGACTCCTGTCTTCAGCACCTGGTGGTCACCACTTCGATGCTCCATGTCCAAGCCTGTGTAATCCATCCTAAGACTGGGGGCTCTGCTTTTCCTGGCCTCCTTCCTCCAAACCAAGAAGGGAGCTTCAAGAACCCCTCCCAGCTCTAAGGAAGTGGCACTTACAGTTCATTCCAGACATATCCACACTCATTCCATCCAAGGTCCTGCCCCAGCATGCAGGCAGAGCACAGGCCCTCACTTTCACGGAGCCCAGCACCGCCCCCCGCCTCCATCCTTCCACTCTGAGCATCCTTTTTCGGGATGGGTCACCCCTCCCTTCCACTCTGGGAGAAATCAGGTCATCCCCTGCACAAGCCTATACCTGGGGCAAGGGAAGTCCAACTCTTTAGAGCACAAGCCCCAGCTGTTGAGAGGAAGTGAGAAATACCACTCAATCTTGCAAAAGGCTCCTGCAGCCTGGAAAACAGAGGAAATGAACTCCTCAGTCAGTCTGTATGGCCACGCACTGTGTAGGGCACAGCCTCTCCTGCCCCAGCAATGATGTCCCTGACTCCCTGTACCATGGGGAGGAGGGGTCATGGGATCCCAGCTCTATTTTCCTCATGTTCATTACACAAAGGCACTACCAAGGGCAGTAGGGAGGCTGAAAGCCGGCAGAGTCCCTCTCCCAGGCCCTGAACCCCGCTGTGGGATTGCATTTGCCTGGAGGCGGGGGACTGCCCTGGACCCACAAGTCCGTGTGCCGCTCAGGTGTCAGGGCCTGAGTCACCTAGACCAGGTCAGTCACTTCTTGGAAGCACTGCTCAGTGCTCTGTGAAATTTACACCTGGTACAGGGGTCCCATGCGGAAGAGAGAAATGGGAAGAGGCCTGCCACCCCAGGAACCATTCTCCAGCAGGATGGAAGATGGCCAGCCTGCTTGAGTGTGTGGCCTGGCTTAGCAGTCGGTGATTGGTCAAGTGGGGCCAGAACAGGACACTTCTCCCTGGGGACTGTCTCTTCCTGGAAGCTTCTTCTCCAGCTGGGCCAGCGTGCTCAGCTTACTGAAAAACAACAACTCTGAAACAGGAGCTGGGAAACCTGATTTGTTCTCTCTTTAAATGACCTTTGAAAAATAACTCCTCTTCTCTGCTCCTCAGTTTCCCCATCACTAGAATACCAAGCCTGGCTTAGAGTGGTTAGAGCATTGCATTTAGTGAGATGGACAAAACGGACATGAAAGGCACAGAGAAGCAGCACAAATGCAAAAGAGCACAGAGCAGGAGTGTTCTGCTGGTTTGGGCCCGTCCTCCGCTTTCACTCCCATCTTTGCTCCTGTAGCAGCAGGTCCCATAGGAGTCCATTAGGAAGCTAGGAAATTACAGGAACTTTTGTTGATGCAAAACCAAATGTCTCCTGTTTCAGCTGGATAGGAGAAGGTGGATGACCTCCTTCAGTCTCTCTAAACTTCCAATCATGGATTCTAGGAGCTTCCGTTTGTCTCTTTGAGTTGGGTCTTGTGATGATCCTCGTCCCCACCCCTCAGGAGCCACTCAGAGACAGCAGCCCACCCAGGCTAACCCCCTGAAGCCTTCATCCCTCCCCAGACACATCTGGATCACGTGCCCAGCTCTGGGACAAAAATGAACTAGGGATTGGGGATTGGCACAAGGGATCTAGAGGCAGGAGGGGGAAGACACGGAACCCTCAGTGTCCCCCTCCCATCCCCCCTCTCCAGCCAGAGCGGACTTGGGCTCTAAAAATAGTTTCATGATGTCAACCCCAGAACAAAGGCTTCTTTGGCTCCAGGAGCAAAAAGTCTCAGCTTGGAATTCCACCGAAGGTTTTGTCACAAATACTCTACATGACAGAATCTATTAATATCTCCAGTTAATTGCTCCCAGTTTTGTAATCTCTGTGGCAAAAATTCCAGCCAGGTCAATTAAAGGGAGTGGATTTGCTCTATCAGGGGGCCTCCAGAGTTCCTGTAAATTCAGTCACATTTGGCATTTTACTCAGCCCAGAAGCCGGTTGCTGTGACCTGGTCTAAAGTTTCTGTTCCCATCCCAACCCCGCTGGCTTCCCTAGACCAGCATGTGGGGGTGACAACAGAGAACTGGGGAGGGGACCCGGAGAGGAATGCACTTTATCAAGGCTTAAAATGAGGCAGGACCTCAGACAGCAAGCATGTTTGAGTGCGTTTGCTTTTGGTTAGATGCAAGAAGAAGTTGATGAAAGTCCCAGCTTTGTTGTTTATAAATTGGATCAATCAAAATCTACCCCCTGGCTTTTATTAGTGAAGCTCCAGGCCTCAGGCAGGGCAGGCGGGCTCTCTGTTCTCTCTCAGGAAGACCCAAAATCATCATGAAGAGAAATGATGCACATTGAGAATTTTAAAAATGGTGGCAATCACAGTTGGTCAACAGAAGACGTACAAAGAAAATAGCTTTGAATTTGTATCTGTAAAAACTCCCCTAAAGGTAAATGTAAAACTTTATTAAAACAAATATGTATCATTTTTTTCATGCACCACAGGTAGGGGGTAGGTGACTGAGAACATTTAACACCTATTGCCCCAGTAATCATCTGAAACAGATAAGATCAGTAAAGGAAATGATATTAAAATTTAGGAATATTCCCAGATTCCAGTGGAACCCACACACACAGAGCCAATGGCCACTTACATACAAGCCAAGCAGAATGGATGTTCAACCCAGCCAAGCACTGTTGTTTAAATGAGGTAGGATATTCTCTTTTAGATTTTATTCCCTGGTTGTTTTTTAACTTGTTTGCTTGTTTGGTTGGTTTATTTCTAATTTATTATTTTTCATATTAATTTATTCATTCATTCAGAAGTTTTTGAGGCACTATTTATATTCCAACTTCCGTACTGGGTCTGGGAATTCAGTGAAGAGCAAAACGGGCCAGAATTCCTGTCCTCTTGGAGCTTAGACTCTAATTGGTTTGGGGAGGGAAAGAAAGAGGGGAGACCTCTGGGGGGAGGGGGTGTCAGGAGGTGTTGAATTGCATATGGTAGCTTCTTTTGTTTGGGGTGCTGATATTTTTTGTTATTTTGGAAGATTGGCATCTGAAGACAGTGGTTTGGAGTATAGTTCTTTTTTAAATATGTTTTTACTAGAGGCCCAGTGCACGAATTCGTGCATGGGTGGTGTCCCTCAGGGTGGCCTACGGAGATCCAGCCCTAGCTCATGCCCCCCAGCCTTGCAGCCCTATAGCCCCACCTGGCACCCTGCTTTGGCCTGGTGCCACTCTCTCACCTGCTCCATCATCCCACTTCTGCGGCAATCAGTTGGGGCCGCCCCACCCCCACCCCCCACCCAGCTTCCTCAGTGCCTGGGCAACCCCACCCACTACCACCACCAATGGTCACTGTCTGCAGTGTGATCGGGCCCCCACTTGCACCCACCTTGGCCTGGTGCCATCCACTCACCTATTCCACCATCCCCCCACAGTCCTGCTCTCATCAGGACCCACTGGGGCTGGCAGCACCTCTAGTGCTGCCTGCTGCCAGCACCTGTCACCAACACCCACCATGTTCCATGCCTCCCACTGGTGGTCAGCACATGTCATAGCAAGCAGTTGATCTCCCAGTCAAAGGACCTCCTGAGGAGACAATTTGCATCTTAGGCTTTTATTATATAGGATTGACTTCAGAAAGGAAAGGAGAGGGAGAAAGAGAAACATCAATGATGAGAGAGAATCATTGATTGGCTGCCTCCTGCACGCCCCCCCCCCCCCCCCCCCCCCCCCCCCCGGGATCGAGCCCACAATTCGGGTATTCCCTGGGAATGAAAGATGACCTCCTGGTTCACAGGTCAATGCCAGTTGGACTGGGGTGTAGTTCTTTAAAATATGATTTTTACTTGTTTTGCTCTTAATAAATGACATCTTGAACTGTAACTAAAAGCTCTTGGCTGAAACTACTCTAATGATGTCTCCTGAATTATTTGGAACTGTCAGGAAGATGAGCACATAAGCTGCTGTCACCAATTCATCAGAGCTCAAGAGTAACCTGCCAGTGACCTCTGACGCACACGCACCAGCCTGCTCGCTTGTGAGCTGCCAGCCTCTGCAGTGGTCCTGGTGGAGCATTGGTCTGGGTGCCTGCCCTGAAGAGATCTCTCTTTTTTTGGATGATGGTATTTCCCTGGGGATTGACCTGCACCCTGGCACCTCACACCAAGAGTTTAGATCTAGAACAAAAGCCACTTAAAGGGTAGGTCTCCATGGGCCTCTTCCTTCCAAATTCACTGGTTGCTAAAGTTGAGTGAAGTCTTTCAGGTGTGAAAACCGAAGCCTGCTGAACATGAGCATCTTCTACCCATCCTGGGAGCAGCTGCTTCGGATGCAGTCCTGACCTTTGTGGATTCTTAAGGCGACAGCTAAGAAACCACATTTAATTGGCCTCCCAATTTAACCCACCATTCGCTCTTCCTTCATCCTCCTTCCCTTCACCCCTGGGAAGCTTATCCTTTGAGCCTCCCAGTTGTGTGTCCCCTGGGAGTCTCAGAGCCCAGCTTCAACCCGGCCTGGAGAGAGGGGCTGTCACAGGGAGCCATGTCGGAACAGCCATCTTCAGGGACTCACTGGTGGAGATGGGTGGACAAGAGACGGGCCATCTCCTACGTTTTCAACCCGCAGCACCATCTACCCCTACATCTTCTGGAAACCTGGAGCTGGGTTTTCTATTTACCCTCTGAAGAAAAGCAGTTCCAAGAACAGAATTGGCAGCGTTCCTAAAAGCTGTTAATACTCATCCTTCACTATTTTATAAATCGTCTCTAATGTGTCCCCTTACTCCGGACAAATTTCATATTCCCCTCTCCTTCCTTCTTTCCTCCCTTTCTTCTCTTCTACCTTCTCACTTCGCTCTCTGCCTAGTGGCAGGAGGAGAGGGGGTGTGAAGAGGTACATGGGTCTCGGACTTTCTGTTTATGCACAGCAATCATTCTCAAGGCAACAATTTCCCCAACAACAGTGTAATTATGAAATATTACCCAAACACTTTGGGTATTATTAAATGTGCCATTTCTGGATGCTGGCCAAGGGCTTTGGCAGAATCAGGACTCGAAGGAGGAAAAGAGGGAGAAAAATTATGAACGTGTCTCCCCTTCAGCCCTGCTGTTGAATTAAACCATATGTGTGTTTTCTGGAAGAGCACAGCGGAGAGGAACAGCTCCGAAGCACATGTTTCAGAGCAGAGGTCTTTTCTCCGGGATTTTTAAAATTAGCGGCTGAAACAATATCACATGGAGTCCAGGAGCATGTGGGAGTGATTACGGACTGTTGCCATGTTTAGTAAGAGTTGCTAATCAGCACCTTCCTACTGGCTACTTGGAAACGGGTTCTCAGTAAATACGGAGCTGCGCTCCATAACGGAACCAGGGGTCGCAAGGACCCTGGTCATCAGTGGTAACACTTATCCTTGGACAAGGTAAGGTGACCAGACGTCCCGATTTTTAAGTTTGTCCCGCGTCCCGCAGCGTTTTAAAAAAGTCCCGATTACTCTTTGTAATATTTTAAGTAATAATAATAATAATCAAAGAACCACCACCACTCCCCCCCCCCCGCCCCTGTCAATGGTGTACCGCTTTAAATCTGGTCACCTTAGTTGGAGTTAGTGACAGGATGGATCCCTTAGCAAAACAAGCCCTTGGGGCCTGGTGGAGAAGAGGCTCATCCACAGGGCTGTAATGACACGTGCTTAGGGCTGGGGGCGGGGATAGGGAGGGGGGAGGTATTTCTTCCTGTCTCTGGTACCAAGTTATCACAAAGAAGCACCCAAAAGGTAGGGTGTGTTCAGTCCACTTGTCTTCCAGTCATTCATTTATTTGTTCATTGATAAATTTATTCGTAAATATTTTTAAGTGGAATTTATTGAGTGACTACTATACATACATACTACAGACAATATAAAGATCCATTCCTGACATCGGAAAAACTTACTACCTAATGAAAACAGAAAACCTATAATTACAAAATGCTAAATTAACACAACACAAGACATGACACAGGGAAATATAGGTAAAAAAGTAAAGGAAGAATGCAGACAAGAAACTTGCAAAGACTTCCGAGGAGGAAGGCGAGATCACTGTGGTTCCTTATACCCTGAAAGGAATGGAGCTGAAGTTGGGCTGTGGGGGGATGGGAGCGGGGAAAGAGGCATCCTAGGGAATATAGGCCAGCACTGTCGTGGTGGGGAAATCCCTCCACTTTTGCTTCATTCATGTGTAAAAGCCAGGCAAGAGCGCAGCCATCAAGGTCAAGGCTGATCAGATGCGCCTGACATTGATGAGAGCTGCCAGAAAGACTGGCCATTGATGATTAAGCTAAAGTGAGGCCATTTGTCTACTCTGGTGCCCTTAGAAGAACAGCAGACACCTTATAAGAGAGCTGACACTGTGAAGAGGCAACAAGAAGGTGGCCATTGGCAAGGAGAAACCAAACGTGCTAACACTTTGATCTTGGACTTCTGGCTTTCAGAACGGTGAGAAAATTAATTTCTGTGGTTTAAGCCACCCCATTGGTGGTAGTCTGTTTAGGCATCTCTAGCAGACTAATTCATATTGCTTTTCACACCTTTTCTATTGATGTAAATTATATGTAAATACCCATTAATCCATTAATGGATTATAAAATGTTAATCCATGCTTGTGTTCCTAGGATAGACCTAAGCTATTTAGGATATATCCTTAAATCACTTAATTTAGGATTTTTACATCTATGTTCCCAAGTAATATTATCCACAATTTCCTTTATTATGTTGGTTTTATCTTGTATTAGTATTAACAATAAAGTAATCTCTATAAAATGAGTTGAGAATCATTCTGCTCTTTATTTTATGAAAAATTTTAAATAACATGCAGCAGAATTTGCCTATAAGACACTGACCCTGGTAAAATGTGTGCATGTGTATGTTGTGTGTGTGTGTGTGTGTGTGTGTGTGTGTGTGTGTGTTGGGGCAGGGAAGTGAAAGAGAATAATTTTTTTTTTAAATAGTGACTCAGGCCTGGCTGGCATGGCTCAGTGGTTGAGCCTCAACCTAGGGACCAGGAGGTCATGGTTCGATTCCCAATCAGGGCACATGCCTGGGAGTGCAGGAGGCAGCCAATCAATGATTCTCTCTCATCTTTGAGGTTTCTTTTCTCTCTCTGTGTCTCTCTCCCTCTCCCTCTCCCTTCCTCTCTGAAATCAATAAAAATACATATTTTGTTTAATTTTGTCTAGGGTCATTATATAAGAGCCAATTGTATTTCTAAATGTTATATAGAGAGAGATACTAAAAGTACTTCCTGAATGGAGGAATACTAACCTCTGAAATCTGGTTCTTTATGAGAACACTGGAAAAGAGTGTCAAAATCAATCTTTTTAGAACTATGTAAATTAATTAAAGCTTGCACAGTCAGAGGAATCTTTAATTCAAGAAAAACAATTGAAACTCAAAGACAACCTTCTGTTTTATGCCATTTTAATTTGTTCTAACCCCATTCTCTTCTCCCAGCTCTGCTACAGCCTTAAAAACCAGTCTCACACTATGGTTGCTGTGAAAACCATCAACCTAGAAGCTATTAGATGGGGCAGAACAAATTTGGAACTCCTCGGTAGCCCCATCCTCAGAAAATTATCGCTGTTTGGCACACCTGGCAGTTTACTAAAACGCTCCCTTTCAGAGATTGTCTTTATTTGACTGGATTGGAGCTTCCTCTATTTGAATAGCCCTACCCATGGCATTTGTAAAAACAATCAGTGGCAATTATTTAAAATTGCAGCTGCCTGGGGCAGTGCTACCCTTGAAATAAGAGGCAAAAAAAAAAAATCTTAAGGAAAAATTGAAGAATTTGGTGTTCATAGGGGGTTTTGGAAAGGTCTTACAAAAAGTCTGTGTACAAGTCCAAGGCAGATTTGAGAAGGCCTTAATCTGGTTGACCATAAAGCCCTGTGCCAGCAGGAAGAAACAGCTAAGGCAGAGTTGTGAAATGCCCGCTGAAGCATTGAAATTGTGCTCACACACACACACACAGAGAATCCCACCACACAGGTTGGAGACATATTGGGTCATAGCATTTAAGAAAACCTCTGCTGAATCATCAGTTTGCCACTGAATAACCAAACCAGAAATTCAGTGGCCACACACAACAAATGATTCAGACTTTACGGAATTAGTTCAGAAAAGTAGCAAAACAAATACCAACAATAATAAAGTGCTGGAAGGGGAGTGAATCTGAATTCCAGAGTTACTATGTTATGTTATTTTAAACTAGAGGCCCAGTGCACAAAAATTTGTGCACTCGAGTTGGGGGTCCCCTCTGCCCGGCCTGTGCCCTCTCGCAGTCTGGGACCCCTCAAGGGATGTCCACCTGCTGGCTTAGGCCCGCTCACTGAGTGATCAGGCCTAAGATGGCAGTCAGACATCCCTCTGGCAGCCCGAGAGTCCTCAGGGGATGTCCACTTGCCAGCAGGGAGCAGGCCTAAGCTGTAGTCAGACATCCTTAGCACTGCTAAAGAGGCAGGAGTGACTCCCACAACCACCACTGTCCTGGCAGCCGTCAGCCTAGCTTGTGGCTGAGCAGAGCTCCCCCTGTGGGGGTGCACTGACCACCAGAGGCAGCTCCTGCATTGAGCATCTGCCCCCTGGTGGTCAGTGTGTGTCATAGTGACCAGTCATTCCCAGTGGTTCTGCTGTTATGGTCAATTTGCATATTATCCTTTTATTGTATAAGATTATATAGGATAGAGGCCTGGTGCATGGGTGGGGGCTGGCTGGTTTGCCCTGAAGGGTATCCCAGATCAGGGTGGGATTCCTGCTGGGGTGCCTGGCCAGCCTGGGTGAGGGGCTGATGGCTGTTTTCAGGCTGGCCAGAGCCTCTTCAAGGTGAGTATTCCCCCCCTGGGGTGCCTGGCCAGCCGGTGAGGGGCTGATGGCTGTTTGCAGGCTGGCCACAGCCCCTTCAGGGTGGGGCTCTCCCCTGGGGTGCCTGGGAAGCGTGGGTGAGGGGCTGATGTCTGTTTGCAGTCTGGCCACAGCTCTCATTGACTCAACATCCCAGCAAGGTTGGCTGGAAGTAGATATCTGGGGAAAGAAAGCAGTCTATAGAAACTGTCCCTGAGGGAACCCAAACATAGAACTTAATAGACAAAGACTTTAAATCAATTATTACAAATATGTTCAAAAAAACTAAAGAAAACTGCATCTAAAGAAAAAAACAGTAAGAGAATGTTTCACCATGATGATGGCTTATAACATCAATACATTAAATATGCTAATTCAACCCAAATTATTTTATAGAGTCAATGAAATAACAGTCTAAATATTAATAGGTTGTTTTAATGGACTTACAAGCTAATTATAGCCCTGGCCAGTTTGGCTCAGTGGATAGAGTGTTGGCCTGCAGACTCAAGGGTCCCAGGTTCTATTCCAGTCGACAGCATGTATCTTGGTTTCAGGCACATCCCCAGCAGGAGGCAGCTGATTGATGTTTCTCTCTCATTGATGTTTCTGACTCAGTGTCCTTTTCCCTTCCTCTTTGTAAAAAAATCATTAAAATATATATTTTTTAAAAAGCTAATTATAAAGAATATATGGGTGAACTAGTAGTCAAGAATACTCAAGGAAAATGTAAATAACAAAGTGAGAATGAGGATTGACTTACAGTTGTGAAAATCTATTTTAAACTATATTAATTAAGAAAGAGATGTGTTAATACAGGAATAGAGAGGTGTAAACAATAAAGAGGCAGCCCCAGAATTATATGGAATCTTGTTACATGACAGTGAGTATTCAGCCTTCAGAAAATAGGAAAAGATAAACAAAATGGACCAAAATCCTAAAGAATCTGGGAAAAGGAAATCCAAATGACCAATAAATACATGAAAAATGCCCAACCACACCAGTAGTCAAGGAAATAAAAACTAAAACCATAGTGAAAAACCATTTCCTGTATAATAAAAGAGAAACATGCAAATTAACCATTACTCCACCACTCCGTTATACCCACCAGCCAATCAGAGCGACAATGCAAATCAACCCAACAAAGATGGCGGTTAATTTGCATACGCAGGCTCGGAATGACGTTTGAAGATGGTGGCAGTCACAGAACTGGAGCAAATAGGAGGCTTGGGTTACTCCCAGTGACGGAGGAAGCCAAGCTTCCCACCTACCCTGGACTCTGCTCAAGGAGGGGCTGGGGGGGGGGAAGGAGGGGCTAGGAGCAGTCAGAGCGGAGAAGCCAAGCCTCGCTGCTGTGGCTGGACCAAAGGCCTGGGTCCCGGGTGCCAGAGGAAAACCGGTGCCGGCAGCCAGGGGAAGGAAGGCCTATTGCGCGAATCTTCGTGTAACGGGCCACTAGTATACCTATAAGATTGCAAAAATCAATGTCTGACAATATGATAAATTGGCAAAATTATGGAACAATGTTCTGCTTTCAGGAGTTTAATTTGAACAACCACTTGATAGATTAACCTAACAACACACAGTCAAGTTGAAGAAGTGCATACTCTGCAACCCAGCTACTCCATTTCTAAGAATATATCTTAAGAAAGTTGTTACACAAGTTCCTCTGTGTGCTCAAAGTGCAAAACATTTCTAATAATACTGTTTGTAATTGGAAAAACTGGATACAGTCTAAGTTTTCAAGAAATCGGTCTTGTTTGTACTAAATTCTCAACACTTAAAATAGTGCCTGGCACATAGTATTCTCAGTAAATATCTGTCGAATCAGTAAATCAATATAAAAGTAGACAAGCTCACAGAAAGACAGTCCCACATCCCTCCATCCATCAGAAGTCTAAGTTGGAAAAGAGAACATTCGTAAGAACTTTCAATGCTGTCTCTTAGGCTAGTACAGTCTGGGATTCACCTCCTCAAGGTCTAGTAGTTTGTGATTTATCTCTTCTATTGCAACGTAAAAAGGAGCTTTCTTGAAGTTATTCGTTTTTCTGCCTTGCTTTATTCCTACCAAAAACAGCCTCTACAGCCTTCTGTGGGGAAAAGGAAAAAAAACTTCCTTCTAAAACAGTCATCTTCATCACCAACTAAAAAAGATTTTGCTCCAAAATATATCTACACCAACCTAACCACAGTTTCTAAAATTTAACATCATTATATGTCCTTAATTATGCCACCAGGTGCCAGTACTTCTAGTGCCGTATTTGCCAACAAAACTAAACGAACAGTGTAGGATCCTGATAGTTGGGCCTTGTGGCAGTACAGATCCCAAGTCAATCAGGAAACTTCAGTGAAGACATTGATGCTAGAAGGCCCACTCGACCCAGTCCTTCAGGATGACCAATTGCAGCTAGTTGCACAAAATTCCTGGTCCCAGTGTCTCAGCCTGGGTGCAGAGAGAAGCTGTGTGATGAAATTCAAACCATTCATAAGTGATTGACATGAGCTATCTGCCTGCAAAGCAGAGGAATCACACAGATACTCAGAAGGATTGGCTATGCTATATGCAGCTTATCCAGGAATTCTCCACATGAAAGGACTGGCGAGAAGCTCTGTCTGGTGGCCAGGATTTAATCCTGAAATTGAGAAGAAAGCAGAAGAGGGAAACATGTAGCAAACTAGCCAAGGGATATGATCAAGAAGACTGGGCAATCACCTATATTTTTTTTTCTCAGGGATAACTGAGGAAGGATGTCTTGGTTTCGATCTGCTTCTTTTGCAGATGGCTCCTTTATGTGGTTGAGTATAGCTCCTGCCATATCAATCACTAAGCCAGTGACAACCAGACATGGTGGTTTCTGACTTCGGATCTTCATTTATCTTACGGATGCATCTCTGAACTGTCTCCATTCCTTCTTAAAGTCTTTACTCAAAGTGTCTTAGTACAAAGGTATTATGGATATTCTCTAATGATTTGTTGAAGGGGACTAGCCAAGAAAATGTGTCTGGTTTCTCATTTCAAATTTAACAACTGGAGTCATTCTTGCTGAATTATTGAAGAGGAAGCATCTCAAATCTCGCCTATTATTTCCAGTCAGACTTAGATGACATGTTACAACACAATATTCTGAATACTGCTTAATGACACTCTTTCTGCACCTATTGTATTCTCATTTTTACCACCAATATTGGCATTGTAGAAACCATGGGAAATGAATCAAGACATGGGCTCCTGCCACCAAAATTATGTCCAAGTCAGTGACATGCAAAATCCAGAATCAGACAGACCAATTCAGCGGTTGCCACTATAAAAGCTATTTATGGAGCCCTGAGCACCCACCATTTAGATAATTTCTCTCTAATCTACACATCACTACAATATAATCTCTTCATCTCCATATGTACAAGGTAAGGAAATGAGCTTAGAAAGATTAAGTTACTTACCCAATGTCAACCAGCTACTAAGTAGAATTACAATCCAAAACAGGTCTATCTTCCCCCAAAACTGATTTCACTAAGTATATAGTCTTTGAAATACACTGAGTGGCCACATTACAATGACCACCTGACGTTTGTAAGCAAATTAGCTATAATTTCATACTGAAGTTGCTAGAGAGCCTAACAATTATAAACATCTGAATAGCACATCATACCTACATATCATTGCTGATCAAGTTCATCCTATCATGTTGATGGTGTATCCCAATGGAGGTGGCTTCTTCCAACAAGACAATGCGCCATGCCACAGTGCTCATATTCTGCAGGAGTGGTTTCAAGAACATGAGGGAGACTTTACCTTGCTTAGGTGGCCCCACAATCACCAGATTTCAATCCAATTGAGCATTTGTGGGACTAAGTTAAAAGAGCCATCAGGCAGCTGGTTCCACAACCATCAAATCTCACAGAACTGGGCAGTGCTATTCATCAGACATGGTGTCAGATTCATCGCATCACCTTTCAACATCTCGTGGAGTCAATGCCAAGAAGAATCGCCACAGTATTGAAGGCAAAAAGGTGACGCAATGAAGTACCGAGGAGGTGGGCATTACAATCTGGCTGGTCATAATAATCTGGCCACTCAGTATAGCCCCCTTTTGAGGAAACTTCTCAACCCACTGTACCCATTTAAGGAATAAACCTTTGACACTTTCTTGTATGTTGCCCTACTGTTAACAGGTTGTTGGTACCTCTGGCCAAGCTGATTGAAGCAGGGGTTAGTCCCGACCCTCGGCCAGCCAGGTTGGACAGTCTCAAACCAAAGAGCATTGCACAGAAAGAATAGTGATGATTCACTCGACCCAAGCAAATTCTCTTGAATTTTAGCAAGAGATATAGAAAAAGAGAATCAATAGCTAGTTTGGGGGGAAAGGGAGGGCACTTAAAAAACACACAGAGAGAAAACATGGAGAGACGGGCCACGAGTGGCCAAGAATAAGCAGAGACAGTGAGCAAGCCAAAGACCTGAGTCAACGGAAACAAACCTGCATGATGAGTGGAGGCTGAGACAGGTGATGGGTAGTCACCTGACTGCTAGAAGCAGAGACTAAGTCATTCTGAGTCACCATAATTGTAGGGCACCAATAAGCGCCAAGCCTGGAGAGGAAAGCATAGGAGAAGATTACCTAGTGACTATAACTGCTTCTTTCCAGTTCCCAAACTATGTTCCCATGTCTTTGAGGCCAGCTGTATGGCTCTTTCCAGGGACACCATGACATTTGTGTCTCCCTTGCTGCATCCTTGCTCTAAATCCCCATTCCTGGAGTCACTAACTGACCAAAGGAGGCAAACTAATGCACACTCTCTTTCCCTAACATCGTGTTCCTCTCTATGCTGAGCAACCTCAAAGTGGTCTCCTGCTCCTGCTCCTGCTCCTGCTCTCATCTGGCCAGGGGAGATGCCCAAGAACTTCTCCTAAGCCGGCTGAGTCCCGAGACTCACCGGCAGCCAAGAGGAGACCTCTGGTCACAGCTGCTGAAGATGCAGATTCCTGGCATTTTCATACAACGCAGAGACAGCCTCGAAACAGTGTTAAAAGACTTAACTGATGGAAGAGGGGTGGGTGGTTCCCCATTTTGCTTTCGTGTTTTTTTTTCTGGGATTGTGGGCATCTGTTCCTTTGAGGTCCCTGAAATGGTATGCTCAGCGGGCCCTCCTGAGTTTTGCCTGAATGAACGCATAGCTATTCTTAAAAGTCTGCTTGCCTCCTAAGTCTTCCTTGCTGCTCTGATACAGCCAAAATTAAGGAGAGGATCTTCTGGTCAGGAATAAGGCTCAGAGAAAGGAAATGAGCAAGGGTCAAAAACTCCATTGGAGACCCAGAAAAAAGGGAATTTATTATAAAACATGCCCTTCCTCCTCCTCGGATCTTTGAAATCTTGCCTCCAAAAGAGATGAGGAATTCTCATCTGCCCTAACTTGAGTCAGAAATGTCTGCCAGCAGCTCACTCAGGCACAAAGGACCAGGCACATCGTTCAAACTATCTTTGAACATCAAAGAGCCCATGGCCTTCTGGGTGAACTCGGAGGAAAGGGGGAACAGGGAAGCCCGGGGCCCCTGTGTTGATGGTATAAAGATCAAACGGGACCCAGTGAAACGTAATGCTTCCCTTTATCTCCTGCCTCTAAGAGTCTTCAAACTGCCCGCCATGCCCCAAAGCTGGGGAATTAAGAAGGAATTGAGGTGTCTTTCTTTATTTGGGAAGAAAGAACAATGCAGAAATTATCACTCCTAAGAAAAGCCTCCTTAAAAAATCCTAGGATTTCCATTTTCCCTGTTCTGAGGGCAGCTTTTTCTTCTGAAAAGTCTCACCCCATCATTGCATACCACTTGCTTCCTTCTCCAAGGCCCTGGCCTCTCTGTCACTGTCTCTTGGGACTCAGCACCCAGCAGAGTGCATTGTGGGAGCCCCTTTCATGTCCCGCGTGGTTCAGGGTTCCTGTTCAGGGTTCGAGTTCTGGAGAAGGCCACACACAAAATGAAGAGAGACTAGAAAAAAATTAATTTGGGAAATGGGGGCCAGGCGGGAGTCCACCTCTAGTGGGAGGACAACCACTGCTCTGGCCTTGCTCATCGCTTTTATTGAGGCTATGGGAAACACCCACATCCTTTAGGCAGGGAATTCCAATAATAGACAAGCAGCAAGAATTTACATATGATTAACAGATGAAGGTTGCTTTAACTACCAATGTCTCAACTAAACAATGAGTGAATAGCTCCGACCATTCAGAGCAATTAAGGTTGACCAGCCTTCTGGCACATTTCTCTATTAATGACAATGATCAGTTTCGGCAGTGCATAGCACAGAGATAGCACTATGAGTATTTTCAGAGGGAAAGAGTAATAAAGAAATTAGTCTCATCCATCTGGTGTGGCTCAGGGATTGAGCATCCATCTATGAACCAATTTATGCACAGTGTCTGGTACAAATATTTGATTCCCCATCCGGGCATATGCCTGGGTTGTGGGCTCAATCTCCAGTAGAGGGCGTGCAGGAGGCCTCAAATCAATGATTTTTATCATTGATGTTTCTGTCTTTCTCTCCTTTCCCTTTCCTTGGAAATCAATAAAAAGTATTTCTTTAAAAAGAAATGAGTGTCAAATGTCTTGTTTGAGGGGCAGTTGATAAGCACAGTCATTGTGCATTATGTCCTTCTGCTCAACTTCAGTTAATCGATTCTGTGCACCAGCCACATGCCTATGCTTGTGGGGAGGCAAGAAAAACTTCACACACAGCACCTTACACCAAGGGCTTCTAATGTACCTCAAGGGATGGCATGTGAACCCAATTACAGAAATGTGTGTGGATTTTCAAAGTACAACAGAAGGGAGCACTAGTTAAAACTGCAAGTTTCCCAAGCCCCACACCCTAGGGCTTCTGATTCAGAGAGAGCCCCCAAACTGAAATTCGAGCCAACTCCCTATGCAATGCAGAGGCTAATATAAACCAGTCCACTAACTTCTGGGGGGAAATAGACTCACTGGGTAGGTATTGAAGACCTTGCCTGATCTTTTCGGCAGTCTTTCTCATTAGTCCTGGAAGCCTTTCCAGCCTCCTCTCCATCCCCACTCCTGAACTCATTGGTGACTCTGAGCTCCAGATTCCTCATTGTATGGATGGCCCACTTGGGTGTCAGAACAGGCATTTCTGGCAAAATGACAAAGAAGGCTCAGCGAAACCACTGCATGGGAGCTAAGCAACATCCTGGGAGAACCCAATCCATCCCCTCCCGCACAGCCCTGCGTTAGCTCTTTCAGGAATTTGTAAGGAAAGATGCAGCCAGGCATAATAGGCTGGGTTGTCAGAAGTGAGGGGCACTGTGAGGATGGGCTTGCCCAGGTCACAGGACAACAGCAAGTAGTGGTAAGAGGACCCATGGGCAGGGCATGGAGGAACCATGCACGGACGGGTACACTCATTCATGAGCACGCTGGAGACAACCATAGGAATTCCCAGAATCACTGGAGAGGAGATGGTGTAAGGTCACAGGGTCATCAGTGGAGCACAGCCATTAAATTTGTGTCATTACTGTTTGTTACCCCAAGTGAACAAAATTCTAAAAATGCATATCATATCTAAGCTTCTAATATTCTTGCCATCTACAACCTATGATCCAGCAATAGTGTGTGTGTGTGTGTGTGTGTGTGTGTGTGTTTAATTGCTCTCCAGTTGCATTGAGGTAATTATTCCTTTTGTGCAAAGTCACCAGCATCTTTAGAACAGTATTTATCATTTTGATCAATACCTAGTTTAGAGAATTGGAATAATCCTGAAGTGCTATAGAGTGCTAAAGCTGATGATTTAGAAAAAAAAGCTTGGCAGTGGAGAATATAGCGAAGGTAGTAGCAAGTGTTCAGGCTCTGGGTTTAGACAGCACTGGGTTCAAATTCCAGCTGTCACTTACTAGCTGTATGATCTCAGGCAATTTTTAACCTTTCTCAGTTCAGTTCACCTATGAAACAGAGAGTGTTGTACCTACGTTGGACAGTTGGGAGACTTCGAGGGAATTCATACACAGTGTCTGGTACAAATAGTTGATCAGTAGGCCATTGCCATGTTGTTATGGAAACACTTTCCATATGAAAGATCTTAAGACCACACTTGAAAGATGACTTTGACTATTCTAATGCTCTATGCATTGAAACTTGAATCTTATCTGCATTTGTATCCAAATTTGTGAAAGTTAGACAAGCATAGGAAATACAGAAAGTGATAAATGGGAAGGATGCATTCCTAGACCTTAAAAAAGGCAGATTTCCAAGATTTTAGATCTGACTAGAGAAATTCTGCAGGGCTAGAATATGAATGGGCCAAGTGATTTAACCAAGTTAATTAATAATCAAGTGTTTACTGAGTTATAAGTATAATAGCTATCAAAAAAAGTTGGTTGATTACTACTGTTTGAGATAACTCATACATTTTATGTTTGGCATTGGCCCTGTAAGCTCTGTTGGTGTCTTACCCCCCATACCTAGCAAGCCTGAGTTTTGCCAGTTAGTCTTATTCTTTAGAGAAAAACAACTTCATTCATTTCTTCTTTCCTTTCTCTTAGCATTTGTAACAGAGGAATTCAACCCAAGGCAGGAGCTGAAGAGGGCAGTGGGACAGCCTGAAGTTGTACCACCTACCTCCAGACTGGCTGAGACCTACATTTTTAGTTCTGGCTTGGGGCTTCTAGGAGCTTAGTCTGGGGGCTCCACGCAAAGGTTTGGATTGGAAATAGTAAGAAAAAAGATCACAAATTTATTAATTGCTCCAGCCACAGATGAGACAATGGAAGTTCATTGTTGAGAAAGCCAATTCTTCCAGACATGGAGCCTTAATGCCTTTGTTAGCACTGGGTACATCGGGTGCTGACTTGGCCTCTCTAAGGTCTTGCCTTGTGGCTGGCACAGCCCCCAGATCACTGTACTGCTCCTGACCTCCCAAGGACCCCTGAATTCTCACCGGCTCCATGCAGTGTTCTCATCCAGACAGAAAAAAGAATTCTCATCCCTGACCCCACTCTGCTCCAACTCACTCTGCCTACTCCTCTCTCTCTAATTCCCACCATTTTACTGGTCATTCACTTCTGACTTAATTACAGACTTTTAGATCTACTTCTTTGTGACTCCCAGAGTGCCAAGCACAGGTGCTCTGTGTTCCTTAACTATTTCAATCAGTATTTATTAGAATGCTCTGCATCTGGGAAGGGAAGTCTTCATAATCATGAGTGTTTAATTTGTGCATATTCTTCTTCAGGAATGTAATTAGATACTTTCAAGTAAGTAAATAGCTAAACTAGGTCAATGCTATGTTTTACTAAGTTATTTAGAATGATATATAACAACCAATGAATTTATGGGAAAATTTGCAGTTCAGATTTTCCTAATATACAAAGAGCATTGCAAAATTAAGAGATCAAACCACAACAGAAAAATGTGCAAAGGGTAGGAATAGAGAGGTCACAGAAAAAAAAATAAAAATAGATCTTAAATATAGGAAAGTGGGCTCAACCTCATTCATAATAAGAGAAAAGCAACTTAAAATGATGTCATCTACAGTTTTTTGCCTTTCTGATAGGCACAGATAAAATAAATTTGATCAACATACCTTGTTGGCAACTTTGTGGAAAAGGGTGTGGAAAAATGCAAGCTCATAAGTTGCTGGGATATAAATTGGTACAACCTCTCTAATATGTAATTTGACTATATTCATAGAAATTTTAACTATAAACACCTTTGACCTAGCAACTCCACTTGCAAGAAATTGCCACATGTATTCTCATATGACATTAGATAATATAGATACAAGATTATTCATTGTATCACTATTTATAATAGCAGGGAATTCAAAAAAGAACCTAAATGTTCATTAATAGGGAACATTGGTTAAGTAAATTATGGTACATCCATATAATCCTCCTATATAATAAAAAGCTAAAATGCAAATCAACTGAATGGCAGAACTACCAATCACTATGATGCAAACTGACTACCAAGGGGCAGATGGTCAACTCAGGAGTTGCCTCCTGGTGGTCAGTGCACTCCCACAGGGAGAGCACCATTCAGCCAGAAGCCATGGCAAGGGCAGTGGCAGTAGTAGGAGCCTCCTACCTCCCCAACTGCGCTAAGGTTGTCTGACTGATGACTTAGGCAAGCTTCCCACCTAAGCCATCAGTCAGACATTCCCTGAGGGCTTTCGGACTGCTAGAGGGTACAGGCTGGACTGAGGGACCTCCCCCGACCCAGGGCACAAATTTCATGCACTGAGCCTCTAGTGGAATATAATGTTGCTATAAAAAAGGGAGAAAAGCTCTTAAGGAAACTTTTTATGAACTATTAAGGCTATCATGTTAAGTGAAAAAGAGCAAAGTACAGGATAATATATAACATATATTGTTGTCATCTGCACTCCAAAGCAGGGATATATACAGGTACTTTTATATGCATAAAATATCTCCAAGGAAATGTAGATTGCTGCAGCCACTGTGGAAAACAGTATAGATTTTCCTCAAAAAACAAAAAATGGAACTCCCACCATTTGACCCAGTGATCTCACTTCTAGGAATATATCTCAAGAAACTAGAAACACCAATCAGAAAGGATATATGCATCCCTATGTTCATAGCAGCACAATTTACCATAGCTAAGATTTGGAAACAGCCTACGTGCCCATCAGCAGATGAGTGGATTAGAAAACTGTGGTACAGCTACACAATGGAATACTACCCTGCTGTAAAAAAAGAATAAATTCTTACCATTTGCAAGGGCATGGAAGGAACTGGAGAGCATTATGCTAAGCGAAATAAACTAGTCAGAGAAATAAATATCACATGATTTCACTCATTTGTGGAATATAATGAACAACATAAACTGATGAACAAAAACAGATGCAAAGACAGAGAGGCATTGATCAGACCGTCAAACCTCAGAGGGAAGGTAGAGGAGGGGGGGAGTAAGGAGAAGAGATCAACCAAAGGACTTGTATGCATGCATATAAGCCTAACCAATGGGCATAGACATTAGGGGGGTGAGGGCATGAGTGGGGGAGGGATGGAGGGCCAATGGGAGGATAAGGTCACGTATGTAATACCTTAATCAATAAAGAAAAAAAAATCTCTAAGGATTCACAAGAAATTTAACCTTGATTGTTTCTAGTGAAGCAACCTGGATGTCTGGGAAAGGGGGATTAGATGCAGACTTTTTACTGTGTGCCATTTTGTACCACTTGAATTTTGATCATCAAAATAAATAAAACATTTTAACCAAGTGCCCCAATTGTTGATAATAAGTGGCACTTGTATTGTGCTCTGGGGCCTCGCCAAATCCCTTTGGAAGTAAGATGGCACCCAAATGTCTACCAGCTCCACAGCCACCCCCCACGCAGTTGCAGGGACTCAGTGCACCCAGGTGCCCCATCATTTCTGAAAGCTGCTTCCAGGTGCCTTTCAAACCAGTCTGCATCCATGCTTTTGCTCCAACTCATCCTCCAAACCACCCATGCTCCCTCCAAGAAGGCCTCTTGGAGGCTTACCTCAACCCTGCCATTGTCTGTTTCTCCCAACATCTCCTTTCCCGGAGGCCTGGTCCCTGGTAAGGCAGGAGAACAGCCAGCAACCCTGCTCCAGGATGCATTTGTCTCCCTGGTCCTGAAGCAGCTCAGAGTCTCGTAATCTCTCAAATATTTCTATCAGCAACTAGTCCTAGCTGCCCGTCTGTAAAGATCCAACTGACTCCACAGGGATGACCGGAAACAGATTCCCTGACACCCATCTACCCTCCACTTTTTTTCGGAATGGGGAGTTAGATGGTAGAGGGGTTCCTTCTTCTGCCATAAATTCCTCTCTCCTCCCTCAAGAGCAAACAAATGTGAGTGGCAGAGGGTAGTAGGGAACAAATGTGATCTATAACACCTACCAGTACAACCGACAAACAATTTTTGAGATCTACGACCCTTATAAAAATACAATTTTGGAAAATGTATTCCTTGCAAGAACTGTCACCTTAAGTTCTTCTTTGGTATTTTCCACTACACTGATTCCGACCCTTATTAGCCCAAATTCATGAGAGCTTGCCTTCAGCCCATCTTGACTCCAACCTACACATCTGTGGAATTGAGTGTCCTGAGACAATCATACTTCTCAAAGAACCCTTGAAAGTTAGAACCCATGCAAAGAAGGCCGGCTGGATTGATCAGCCTGGAAAACGGGTCATGCATTCAACATGCTATGTGGAAGTTGCTGGGCTGAAGTAGGAGAGAGGCATCCAGAAGGTACAGTCCTAGTTCTCAAGGAGCCTGCAGGACAATGAAGACTACAACATTTTTACACACCATGGCTGCCAATAGAAGGTGGCACATGGCCCATGGCATAAGCTATGTGCGGACAACATGCTATGGAAGTTTACAGGAGAGAGAGGTTTCATGTAGCTGGAGGGATCAAAAGAAGTTCCTGTAGCTGCGATAAAATATGAAGTGGGTCTTGAGAAAACGGTAGCATTTGCATACCCAGAGAAGGAAGAGAAATGCCTGAGCCACAGCAGAAATAAACATCTGGAACATCTGGTGGTCGGGCTCGACTGGAACACAGAGGCAGTGAAGAGCGAGGTGAGAAATGAGCCTGTGCTGACACTCAGGTGGCTCCAGTAATGATAATGACTACCATTTGCATGGAGCTTTATAATTTCTGTAGCTCTTTCCTGTGAATTGCCATTTGACCTTCGCAAGGACCCTACGACTTAGAAATTTTCAAGTAAAGAACCTAGGGCACAAAGGTAGTTTGAAGTAACTCCCCGAAGGTTACTCAGGGGCAAGAGTTGGTTGTAAGTTGAGAAACTACAGAGTACTTTGCATGAGAAGGCACTAAAAATACCACAAATATATGTTGGTTGGCCCCCAATTGCCTGAGGCTAACTTTAAGTTTGTTCTCTTTCATAGTTTTAACATTCCCCTTAAGTAAATAATTTTCCAAAATTAATTTGCATTATGAGTCATTTCTTAAGGTTAAATTACTTCGGGTGAGTTTCAGGTTAAACTTCAGCCTTGATCCTCTAAAAATTATTCAAATTGAGAATTACTGGTAGGTGAATTCTGTCTATTCCTTTAAACCAACTCACCTATGTCAGTGTTTCCAATCTTACAATTTTTACAGCTGCTCTGAAGCCCTTAGACTAATCTATAATAATAAGAGCATAATAAACTACAGACAACCTTCCAGACAAAATCGGAGCTGTGAGGGAAGCCCTGGTCCTGGGTGCCTAGCGGTGGCCAGAGGAAAGCCTGGGTCCCAGGTCCCATTGGGAAGCCAGAGGGAAGCCAGTGCCGGCAGCCGGGGGAAGAAAGGCCTACTCTTGCATGAATTTTGTGCATCGGACCTCTAGTTAGTATGATAAACAGGGAGACATTTTATCCCCCCACCCTTTATTTTGGTTTTGATTTTTGCTGTTTTATTTCGTTTTTTAATGAGGATCAAAAAACTTAAAGTGACTTCAATATACCTTTAATAGACAAGTGAATGAATTTCTTTATTACTTCTTTCCTGAAATTTCTCCACATTGAGGGGCCACTTTAAACTGGTGTGATTTAACTGACCTAGTTCAATAGTGAATAATTGCTTCCTATGCAATATCTATTGTTAGGTAGCGGTTTGCCTTTATTATTTATGTTTTCTGTTTCCTATTTGTAAGTAGATTTTTAAAATTTATTTGTTTTATTTTGCTTTAGTTTGCCTTGCTTTGTTTGGGTCGGCAGGGGATGGGGGGGGGGGGTTGCTGAGTAAATCACTACTGCAGAGAACCTGCTCAACTCTAAAGGGTGAACCCCTTCCCTACACTGGCATCACTTCCCGCCCAGGTCCTGGGTGTTCTGAAGATGTTTGCCAAGTGAGAGACATAATCACACTTGTGAACCTAGGACTTTCTACAGCTCCAGTGCTCCAGAGCTTTCTGCATTTTGTGATACAAAGAGAAGCACTTGAGGCAAGGATGCTGATCCACTCGTTGTCATTTCCTTTACAGGGCCCAGATGTAAACTATATAGTGGATTCTTGCTATTCATAGTAGTTATGTTCTATAAAGTCACTGCAAACACTGAACCAGTGAGTACGGAACCACTATTCCTAGGGGAAATCCTGGGGTGGGTTCCTGCCAGCCTCTGGTCACAACATTGTCATCAACCAATTCATATATGACCTCATTTTATCTTAGGTTCAGCGTAAAAGCACCTTTTTAAATACTGATGGTTGATTGATTAATATAACTCATGGCCAATAGCATGAGGCTCATCTACCTCATATCTTCTCCAAAAGGTACATCACAGCTTTCCTGTGCGTGAGAACCACAGACTGCTCTCCAGATCCATACTTGGGGGCCACTTTAAACAGCAAAGTTGCCAACAGAAATGCAGGAAAATGTGGCACTAAAACGATCACAGAAAGAATATCTGTTTATAATATCAAGCCAGAAGGCAGAGGGTCACTTTGCTTGACCTCAGCTGGGAACAGACAACCCAAGTATTTCGCTGCAGCATGTCCATAAATGTCCGCTAGCATCCACCTATGTCCACAGCGAGTATTGATTTTGGTTAACAAATACATTTTAGCAAGTATATAGATTCACAAACACAGAATCTGCACATGACAAGGATCAACCAAATACTGAAAGTGTGTGTGTGTACTTTATGGGAAGAACTCGAAATTCTGTCTGAATTTGGGCCATGTTGGGCCTGTGTGCAGCCGGATCATGGCCACTGCTAGTCTCTAAGTTGCTTTCATATGGCCATATGGCGCCTCCTCTGGGCAACCTCAGCCCCACAGCACACAGCCTGGGGAACAGACACAGCAGAGAAGAAAAGAAAACCTCTCCCAGGGGAGTGTAGCTTTGCCTCAGCAGCCAGGCTTTGCTGACAGAGCACCGACAGGATTGCAGGCTCTTCTCACCCCCTGGGCTATGCAACCTACAGAACGGAACTGGCTGGCCTTATGGAAGAATGCAGTATGGGCAGACTGACTTTGTATCAAAGCAGAAATTAATCCTTCACATAGGCCCTGTCAAGGGACCACCAAGGGGACCTCTATGTCAGCATTTCTGATCTCTGACTCATGTTTTGCTCCAGGCTTTAGGTTTTTTTTAAAAGCTTCTGTATTTTGTTTCCTACGGCTATTGTAACAAAGTACCACAAACTGGGTGGCTTAAAACAACAGAGAAGTGTTATCTCACAGCTCTGGAGGCCAGAAGTCTGAAATCAATGGTCAACAGAGCCATGTTCCCTCTAAAGGCTCTAGGGAAGAATCCTTCCTTTTCTCTCTAGCTTCTGGTGGCTCCGGGCAATCCTTGGCATTCCCTGGCTTGTAGCTGCCAAGATTGCTTATAGTTTCAATCTCTGCCTCATCTTCATGGCCTTCTTCCCTGCATGTGTCTCCATATGACCTCTCCTCTCCTTATAAGGACACCAGTCATTAAATGTAGGGCCCACCCTAGTCCAATAGGACCTCATCTTAACTAATTATGTCTGCAAAAACTCTATATCCAAATAAAGTCACACTTTAAGGTTCCAGGTGGACATGAATTTTGGGGAAACAATATTTAATCCACTACCTCCCCTATAAATGAAGTCTGGGGGGTATAATATTGGGGACTTTGACAGTTACCTCATACCCTTTGACCAGAGCTCTGGATTTCTCTGATGGTCTGCATTACTGCATTCCCCCCAGGTTTAGGTTTTCTTTCGTCCTCTCCAGATTTAAGGGTTTTGAATCAATGGTAGCTAAGGAAAAGAAAATCAAATGGCAGGCACAAGAAAGAAAAAACTAAAAATATTTCACCTTGAAAGTTTATGCAAATATGTACTTTCTCAATAATATCTTAAAGTTTGCCATGACCCAAGGGCAAATTCCAGGGGACACTAATAGTCTGGGCTTTAGAATTACCACAAAAATAAAACAGGAGGTTAGACATTAATGACCCCTTTGGCCACAATATTTCCCATGGACTCGGGAACACAGGCACTGCATAGGTTCCCATCATAACACACAGTGTGTTCTGACTCGCTCTGTAAGAGAGCACACCCTTTAGTCCACTTCAGCCATCAGAATCTTGACCATGATACTGATAGACGTCAAGTCGGTACAAGTAGACCTCTACCTACAATCATCTAACAATAACTAAAGTCTAATGGCAACAAAATAATTTTTTAGAATAATTAAATCCAACAACCTGTATAAATACCAGACACAGTTTGCTTCGCAAGCTTTTGGGCTGCTTAGCATCCCCCCTCCTCCAGTAGCTCATGAGTAGCAGGGGGAGTTAACGCCACCCCTGCCTCCAGGCGGACATGTGAACTGAGCCTGGCCAATGAATGCACTGAATTCTTCGCGCAACAGAAATTGGGTAAAAGATGGATGCCAGACACGTTCAGAACCAATGAAAAGCAATGTGACAGTTTGTGGGGCTTGGAAAAGAAGGCAGGAGCTACTCCTGTTGGGTTTGTGGAGCTACTAGCTGCCACAGTGCTAACATGGAATTACTTCCCAACGAAGCCAAGATGAAGAACGGCAGAGCTGAGGAAAGTGTAGAGTAAGAGTTGATGGCATCATTTGGGCCCTGCATCTGAGCATAGCTGAAGCTGGGACAGGATAAGCTCCCTCTTTCACTCATTTGAGTTAAGTTTTGTGTCATTTGCAGTATCTCAACTGATATGGCATGACACAACCAATCATATACAACAAGCGTGAGGACTTATCCAGTAGGTTCTGACATCAGGCTCCATTCCTCACCAGGACAAAGGAGATGATTCTAGCTAGTGTGGCTGACATCCCCCTGATCACCCATTTGATTCCCTTTCTCTGGGTCTCACATTGCCCTTATTCTACTTGGTCTCATCTTCTGTGGGGTGTTTGTTCTTGACCATTAATCAGTCTTTGCTTATATATTGGGGCTTCTAGATTCAACTCCCACCACAACCCAGGTAGACAGAGAAAATGTGATGTGTCTAGTTTGCCAACAGCTAATCTGTTCTTTCCCCTCTGGAGTTTCCACCCAATGGTTAGCAAGAAAACTTAACTAAACCCAGTTTAAACTTACTCTGATCCAATCAGCCATACAGTTTCTTTAGGAATACACAAACACATTGGACAAAAATTCTCAGTTGCTAACACAGCACTTCCCCTTCTCCTGCTTCTCGCCATAAGATGATCTCTGGATGCGTGAGAGGAAGGGAGCTTGCTCACCTGTATGTCAATGTAAATATATCAGAGGCCTTGGCTTTGGCATTCTCAACCCCCTCCAGTGTCTGGATACTATCCTCTTTCTACCCAGGAGAAATCTACAGAGCAGATCTCTCCCAGGTCTTGTTTATCTTGGTCAGAATTAGCATCCACCTCAGATTGCCCTGGCATCACCTTGGTTACCACTAGCGACAGGTGTTGCCCTTTTCCCCACCCACCATCTAGTTCAGTGCCCTGAAAATCCAAATGCTAGTCTCTACATTGAGCAACCATCTCCACTTGCCATAGTGGATGCCATGGCAGGCCCTGGCTGCCAGCTCAGTGTCCACACCTGATGACCAAAGGCAACTTGTGAAAGCAAGCCTACGGGGCCTCCCAAGGCCACCTGTGCCACAGGTTGACTTTAACATGGCTGTGCCCCAGGCTGGTCTGTGGCAAACTCTGTTTTCAATGTGGCATTCATCCTGCCTGACCCCCCAACCCAAGTGTAAGCCTGGAAAGCACAGTCCAGCCAACAGAGGCTCAGCTGTGTGCCTGTCCTCACTCCTTTTCTTCTCCTGTCTACATTTTTCAAGCAGAACACATACTCTGCCTATACTTCAGAAAAGACATGCTCTGATTTGTAGTTTGCTTCTCCCTGATCACTCCCTCTCCGCCAACTCCAGCTAAGCCTGGCTCTCCTCTCTGCTGTGGGGAAACCTCCAAGCTGAGTTGTCCAAGCTCAGTTGCATCTTCAAAAAAAGAAGGATGCTGCCCTGACCAGTGTGGCTCAGTTGGTTGAGCATCACCCCATGTACCATTAGGTTGCCAATTCGATTCCCAGTCAGGGCACATGCCCAGGTGGTAGGCTTGATCCTCAATAGGGGGGTGTGCAGGAGGCAGCTAATCAATGTTTCTCTCTCACTAATGTTTCTCTCCCTCTCCCTTCCTCTCTCTAAAATCAAATTTTTTAAATTTTGTTTTATTGCTTAAAGTAGATAGCTCTCCATTTTTTCCCTTGACCTTCCCCTCTAAAATCAATTTTTACAAATATTTTAAAATGGGGGGTGGGAGGTAAAGAGGTGTGACTATTTGTTTTTCAAGACAATGGTCCAACTTGCAAAGCTATTTTATTGTTAAAGGATCAGAGTCTGAATGTCAACAGCTGAATATAAAGTTGTTCTTCCTCTTCACATTCCTTCAACAACTTTTCTCATTTCCTCTGTGGCCTCCCATCCCCAAACAGAAGAATGTTTGAGCAGATTAGAGACGGGCAGTCCAAAAGAACATTGTGCAATGATGAAAACACTTCACATCTGTGCTCCTCAAAACAGAAGCTACTGGCCAGATGTGGCTACGGGACACTTGAAATGTGGCTAGGGGGCCTGAGAAACGGACTTTTAAATTTATTTCATTTTAATTAATTTACACTTAAATAGCCACCTGCGGCCAGTGACTACTATATTGACAGCACAGAACTTGAGTCAAGGTTCCATATCATGACTGGAAGGGGGCAGGGAGAAGATCTTTCTTGGGCCTAGTAGTGTGTGGGTTCTGGACTTCATGATTTTTAGAGTATGATTATTAAAGCAGAGGACAGTGAAACAAAGGAAGGGCTTGAGGTAGAAGAAACAGGAGAAAGAAAGTCAGAAAAAAATGGGGGCCTTGGAGACAGGTTGAGGAGGGTTAGCCTGGGACAGGCTGCCGCTCCCATTGCTCCCCTGGTTGCAAGTCTCGTGGGGTCCCTTAGAGTTTAGGAGAAAAACAGCAGAGATACAGGTGTGGGTATGCTCTAACAAGAGCATGCTGTGACTCCTTTGTCTTGAAGCTTTTTATCTCTTTGGCCTTAGGGGCCTTAGGGAAGGTCTTAGGGGAGGGTCTTACCAGAATATTTGTTAGCTTTTCAGATGTGTCCTTCAATATGTCTATTCATTAAAATGTGTGTATAGATGGGTCAGGGGTTAATTTCTGGTTAGTTTCATTTTTAAAGAACATCAACAAAAATGTCATTGAAGAGGGACCTGGACCGAGGCCATTTTCTCCCGGAATGGTCTGGAATGTGTAAACCATTTGCTCCTAAGTGTCCTTGGGTAGGGAAGATAAAACCTTGTGATTCATTAGCTGGCTTTAAATTGCTCAAATTGTTTGGCCTTCTTTAATTATTTTGTCGCAGTTTCCCTTATTCTACTTGCCAAAGCATTTCCCTAACTTCTTACTATCCTGCCACAATGCCAGCAAGACAAAAGAGAAAGGCACAATCATCACTATAAAACCGAGTGCCTCCCATTCCACTTGTGAATGGTGGTGTAGTTGGGCAACCCTCATTCCAGTGCAAGCACTCCATGTGCTTCACTACCTCACACTCAGACCTTCCCATCTTCACCCACAGACGAAACAGCCCATGCCTGGTTTTACAGCAATGAACATCTCAACCATCTAAAATCTTCTGCAAGCGGTGCATGCTGTTTCTAAGAAACAGATTCATTTTTTAAAAAAATTGTAGTTGACACACAATATTCTATTAGTTTCAGGTGTACAGCAGAGTGATTCGACATGTATATGCCTCATGCGAATGGACCCTCACAATAAGCCTAGTGCTGTTCTGGCTCCACACATAGTTATTACAATATGATGGACTGTATTCCCTATGCGTACTCTACATCTCCGTGGCCGATTTAGCAACGGGCAATTTGTGCTTCTTAATCCTAGACTCCTGACTTTCTCGTACAGAAATCTTCCTCGTTTTTTCTCCTTCCCCCGCCCCACTCTCCCTTTTGAGAGTTTTTTTCTCAGTATCAGGGTGGCCAGCATCTCAGAAACCTTTAGAAGGCAGCTCAGTGAACAAAGGAAATAGCTCAGGAAAAGCCTGCTCCCCTGGGGCTGCAGGTCATAGGAGAAGGGCTCCCGCTGGTTTGGCTTATTTTCGTTGGGAAGTGTCTGTCATCCTGGCCTCTTTTGGAGTCTGTCTGTCTGCGCCCAGATGAGTGCTGGGAGCTCCTGTCTATATTCATGGAGGCTACATTACAAGAAAATCTGGGGGTGCTGGGAAGGCCATGAAAGCAGGGGGGAACCCCCTTCCTTATCCCCAATTCTGAATTATAAAACAACAAAGTCACTGTGCTGAGCGCCTGGACTCACAAGGGATGGGAAGGAGGAGGAAGAAAAAAGCACCCTCCACGCATAGGAGTGCGGCTTGCAGAAACGGTCCCATTGCCAGCGCCACACTGGTTTGAGAAAGAGTGATTGTCAATGGCAATGAGAAAAAGTATATTTGTACAACTTTCCAGCACTTTCTTGTACATCATCTTACTTAAACCCTCTAAAGCACGTAGCATATTAAAGCCCTGAATTGTGGGAAGAGGCAGCTGAGTTTCTGCAGAGGTCAGTATCCTGTTTGAAGTCACACAACAGGAACCGATGGGGCAAGTCAACCATCTCCCGGGTCCTGGGTGGCATGGGGCTGGGGACATGTACAGCCACAAAGATGAGGGTGTCAGGCCTGATATGTTGGAGGGACACATTTGGAGGACAGAGAAATGGAAGCCAAGTTCCAGGAAATCCTGTGTCGTCTCTCCTTCCACTGTCCTGAGACCAAGAGGTGTATCATTTCCTAAAAGTTCTTCCACATTTCTGAACTCAACTTTTATAAAAAGCGAGGAAATTCTGCCAATATCCACTCCAAGCCTCACCACCTAGGGGAATTGCATTCTTTCAGGCTGAATCCTTTCCATGTCAGTGAGTCATCTTTAGGAGAACTCACTATCTTTTCATCTCCGCCCCAGACCTTGCATGGAGAGATGGAAAGATTTGGGGCCATAATAATCTTCTTGTTCTACAGAGCAATTCATTTCCAAAGATGAGATAATCACTTGAAAATACTAATGTGGACGAAACAGAGGCCACATACTAAACCTGACAAGCTCAGGGGAAGGCAGCCTGATGCCTGTAGGTAACTCAGAGACTATAGGTAACCACATCGCAGGTACTTGAGTCCAAGGCCTGTAGCTTCTTTGACAAAGGTCAGACTTTACCTTAACTGAGCCTGTAGATTGTCTTTTTGCATCTAAGATAACATACCTTTGGAATGTCAGAGTAATCTCATTTCCCAGACCCCTTGGGTCACACCTACCACACCAGAGCACAAAACCACAGAATTCCTCGTTGTTATCTTGTTCCCCAAATACCATTTCCATGTGCTGTACATGTTCATTACTAACTATCATGTACCACCAATGTAAAAGAGGTATGTGTCTCTCCATTTTGGTTTTTACCCAATCCCAGAGATTCTCCGCTCCCCTTTGCTGGCTCCAGCCCCCCTTAAACTACCACCAGTGGATTTCATGTAACCCTGCTCATACTTATGCCTTTTATGCTAATGTATACAATAAGCTGCAAAACTGCCAGTCTCCAGAGTATTTTCTCAATCCATTGAGATTTTGCTTCCCATCAATTGTCATCAGTTTGGCCCAAATAAACATAAAAATTCTCTACAAGTTGGGACATTTCTTACATTGATGCTAATCACCACTAAAAGGTTGACAAAAGTGAATGAGAGTTCCAGGGCTGCCTAAGAAAGTGCTTTGCCAAAAGACACACACACACACACACACACACACACACACACGACCTATGTGCGCGTTCTCTTCCTAGTAAAGCCATTTGGGGAGATGATGGATTTTAGATGCCTTTGTCAGGGCCCAAAAGGTGGAATCCTCACCTCTTTCTTGGCACTAGTAGAGAGATAAACATTCAGACAGTGGAAGGCAGTGTGGTGAGGTGGAAAGAACATTGAACTGGAAGTGAGATTAGGTTCCAGAGTCCAGGTCCTCCTTCACTAGCTACATCACTCCACCTCCTGGGCTTTGGTTTCTTCAGGTAAAAGCCCAGAGGGTATACACAAATCTATGTAAGATTCACCCCAACTCTGAAAGTCCATGACTGATACAACAGTGACTTAGGCCTCTCAAATGAAGGGAAAGAGAACTGCTCACTGCCTCATGATCTGGCATAAGGCCACCAAGGGAGAAATTTAATACCATTCTCCAAGGAACAGAAAAGAGTAGAGGCCTCCTAACTCAAAGAGTCAAAAAGGCTCTATCTTCTAGGACCTTCCACAGTACTAGCATCTCAGTCCCCAGACAGAGCTGCAAGGCTCTGACATCTTGGAATGCCTTTCTTTGATCTGAAATGGGACTGCATCTTGTCTTCACCAGGACCCCTGGCACATGCCAAAGTCACAGAAACAATGGATTGGCACTGCTGGCCTGATTCCCCATTGTTTTGAACAGCAAATCCTCCTCGGTTTTAAAATGGGCCTCATGAGTCAGAATTGAGAGCTGCTGGAATGGAAACACTTTTTTCTGTACTCTCTTTGTGGGGCCTGGATCTACCAGATGACAGCCACCATCAAAGATCAGTGGGCACCAAACAGCTAGCTCCCCCAGGCTGATAAGGAGATGAGTGATGGTTTTCTGAGGAAGTTACAGATCGATGGGGTTTTTCTATCAGCTTAGAAGTCAACCCTGTCAATCCATTGCTCAACCTCCAAGCTGTAATTGGGAACAGATGACTTTGCTCGCTGACAGGCTAAATGGAAGCAGGACGTTCCCACTGCTCTTATGCATCATCAATTAGCTCTCAGATAGAGAATGGAAGCTTGTCAGGGAGGTACAAAGCAGAAAAAAGCCCAGGGTGAGGCAATTCTCAGGGGAGCCTTAGCCTCAGCCTCAGACAGAGGGATGCAAGCTCTCCAAAGGCTCAGACTGAGGAGAAGGCCTTGAGAGCAAAGCTAATGGACATAGAGGACCTGCTCCTAAAACTAGCTGAGATCTTTGGGACTGAAGTAATCACACTGCCTGCAGCCATCTCGTATGACTACATCTCAAATACATATTTTCTCTTGTGACTATAATCCAAATGGCAACTTATGGATGTGCCATTGGATATTGATACCCTGAGAGGGATGACAGTATGGCAATAGCCTCTGAATAGCTGAGCTCTTCCCCTGGGGTTCACTGACGTTCTTCCTACATGGGTTTCCCACCTCCATAGTGGTCAGGAAAGGCCTTTGCAGAGCTCCCAAAATGCCAGGATTTCCCAGTCATTGAGATGCAGCCAGCCATGAACAATGAGAGATAGCAAGAGGGAATCTGGCTCTTCTTCCCCATGGTGCCCTGGTCCTTGTTAGAGACTGACTGTGCGTCCAAGAAAGGCAGCCACCCACTGTCCTTATGGATGTCTCTATCAAGGCCTAGAGAAAAAGAAACTTGGCTGGGAGGCCTGAACTGAATATGGTTAAGTCTCCCAGTAGGGTCTCCCTTTAGCGTCTCCAGAGTTCTCCCTATGCTGGGAGAGGCTTGGGTGGAGAAAGTGGAGGGGGAGTTCCTATAAGCACCCTCTCACTTCATAAGCATGTTTCACTCCAAAGCCCTCTATGACTCCCTAACAGAATTTATTCAAACTGCTCCCTGGATTAAAGCCTCTCAAACCTGACCCTACCTGACCATCCCAACATGTCTGCCAGCATTGGGCATGGAGGTGATATCAGCTAGCATGCTTCCTCACCTCTCCTCATTCCTCAGTCCAGGCTGATGGTCACAGGCTCCCATCCTTCTAGCCCTCACCCCCACTCACTACACATGTGATCTCTGCTCCCTGTCCTTCACCCCCATCCAAACCAACCCATCCTGCAAGCCACATATGAAGACCCGCTCTCCCAAGAAGTGTTCTCTAACCATCCAGCTGACACTAATCCACCTCTGCTCTGAAGTACTCTAGTCATTGCTGTTTGGTACCCCTATTGGAGGAACTTGAAGTCCTGATGTAGCCTCTGATTGATAGCTTTATGACTTCCATTAGACTATAAGCTTTGACGGGGGGAGAGAAACCCTTTGCACTTTTCAAAATATCATTTTTAGAAATGAATGGACTCCAGACTTAATTACCAGCCTCTGAGCAGCTGTACAATCTGGAACTGCTACACTGTGGTAGGATGCAGTTGGAGCTGACGTGGTGAAGAGGTTTCTGCTTGAGAGCCCTTGCTATGGCCTTGTACGCATCACCTTCAGCCTTGTGCCAGTTCCACTGACACAGAACCGCCCAGGAACTTCGGAGCTATAGCTCATCTGCGTCACTGCACCACTCTAGAGAACGCCAGTCACTTGGACCACAATGGGACTGAGGCCCCTAGAGTTGCTCAGTGCAGAACCCGTACAAGCACATTTGGCTATACTGTGCAACTTCCTATTGTCATGGTGACCAAACGTCCATCTTTTTAGAGCTGTCCAGTTATGGCCACTAGCAAAGAAAAGGAGTTAACGCAGAAGATGAGATGAACTCTGCGTTGGGTTGACCATTCAGCCTGGGGCCTGAGAAGGAGCCAGTTTCTGCTCCTCGGCACTCCATCCAAGGTCCATGTGCCAGGGATCACAGTGAGCCACCGCCTGCCATCTGGTCCCTACCCTTCACTCCCTCCTCACGATGCAGAAACTCTGGGCAAACCAAGGACCTAGGGGCCACCTAAAATGGGCCAGATTGCTGTTGCCTCAGATTCTGATCATTGCCACCATCTATTTTAAAATGTAACCAAAAATATTAGAAACACCTGAATTTCAAGTGAGTTCCCAACCTCACAGCCCCTCTTCATTTTCTCTGCCCAGAGAACATCCTGACCTCAAGGGCTGCCCACACACTTGTGGAGCCCATTGCTGAGGGACCAAGCCTTTAGTCATCCTATTAAGAGTTTCCAGACAGTGTGTAAGCATGAGCCATTTTGCAGCAAGCATGAAATTATCAGCAGAAGTGGAAGTGACAGGGTGTTTAGCAAACATTAAACCAAGGCAGCCTAAAAGGTCTTTGAGCATTGTTAAATAAACATTTAGGATGACTGAGAGGGCAGAATATAAAGTGGAAAGGAAAGTATAAACACTTCCTGTGGGTGGGGAAGGCTTTCTCTTTCTTCCATCCTCATCTGATCATCAGGCTATGAGGGTGCTAGTAGTGGCCTGAGTGAAGCTATCTGATGCTTAAAATTAAATTATCCTTTGTAAGATGGAGTACCAGTCAGCAAGCATGCAGAGGAAAGGAATCATTTCTCTTTGTTTGTCTCAAAAGGTTTGAATCTGATATTCATGCCCTAAGATGCTAAGCAGCACCTCGGTCTGAAATGGTCCCAGGACCACACCTGACTCAGGGCCTCACCTGCCAAGATACCTCAACTGGAATAAGCAACAGAGAAACCAGCATTGGGACCCCGTGGGCCCCACTGAGTGCTGAACAACTTATTTAAGCTTCAAAGCAATCCCTCTGACCTAAGTATTTTTACAAAGGGGGAAAATGAGGCTGAAAGAGATGAAAGTCGCATAGTGAGTGGCAGAGCCAGAGTTGAAACACCAATCCATGCTTCTCCAGAGCCCACTCTTTCCACACCACCCCCCTACATTTCCATGAAGTATCATGAGAGGCTCACCCCAGCCCTCAAGGGAGAATGAAGACTGAGAGAAAGGGGCATCAGAAAGCCAAGCCCAAAGTGACAGGAGCAATCACTAGAGTGACAAGGACACTGATGGCAGAGATCACAGACCTTGACAGCTTCAGGCAAACAGCGTCTGCTTGTCCTCTGTGCCTCTCTGAGGGTTCCCAGCAGCTAATTTGCGGGGGATTCATTTCTCACATGGCTCCAATCAACCCAGGGGGAAAAGCAGTAGAGAGCAAGCTGAGTCAGAGGAAGGACAGCCAACCCACCAGGTGCAGGGGTGAGTTCTGGTTACGTCACCATCAGCAGAGAACTTGGAAATCTTTCCTTATTTCTGCCATTGGGGCTCAAGTTGGCTAATAATCTCCTTGCTTTTTAGATTTCCTTATTTCCCACAAACAGAAAACATAGGCATAAAGTTAGTGAGTGTCTACTTAGAATAACACACACACACACACACACACACACACACACACACACACACACACTAACCCTTCCATGAACAGCTAGGATGGCTGAACACGAGACCACACGGGCCCATCTCCCACCAAGGGACCTTCAACTGTACCTTCTAGATCTAGTAACTGGAGTACTTAAGAACTTCACATAGCAAAGCAAAGCCAGGCAAGTAAATGAATAATAATTCAATAAATGCAAGAGAAACATCAACAGACCAGATGCATCCAGCAGCGTCCTTCTCGGTACCTCAACGACAGGCTATGCCATTCTCTGTTTTAATAGACTTATCCCATGCTCCCAGCTTCCCTACCACCGCCATCTCCAAAGCTGCCCCGAGGCTCCCCATTCAGTAGCTAGGAAGAAGTAGCTGCCAGTGCCCAAGCTTGCCCTCCATCTGCCTTTCCAAGTCAGCCAGCATCTTGTGCTTTGCCCTCTCTCACCCTCATCTCCCTACCCCAAGTTTCTGCAGCATCCCAGCTCTGGCTCACCTCATGGAGACCTCCCTTCCTTCTCCTCCGGTTTCCCATGTTGCTGCCCTCCCTCAAGGCCCTCTCCACCTTGCTCTTCACGAAGACTCCCTTGCCCACTGTAGGCCACAAGGACACCTTCCCCTCAATCTCTCTGGCCTTTTCAAGCTGGGAGGTTGGCTGCCTCCCTCCATGCTTGAGGAAATCAGTCATGACTCTTCATTAAGATCCTAACACCTTGGAACCAGAGACCACAGCTGCTGTTTCTTTGCTACCTGGCACACGAGAGCGTGTGCATCGGTCAGGAAAGGAACCTCTGTCCTTTCGTGATTAAGCCCGGCATTAAGCCAGGCCGGCGGTGATCACTGCCACCGTGCGGGCAGCTGGGTTCTCCTCGCTGGACAGCCCCTTCCAAGGCCTAAGCAAACAAGCCCCAGGGGCCCAGGAGTTTTCACCAAACCCCTGTGCCTGTCCAGATGGGGACCAGCTTCCACTTTTACCTCCGAAATCACACTTGGACCTAATTTTTGTTGTGTTGAGCTAAACCCAGTGACACTGAGAAAAGGAAAAGAACTCTAAAATAGCATTCGCCATGGCATATTGAATCAGTTACCAACTTCCACAAACAAGGTTTGAGCTTCTCCAAATCCAAGCTATTTTTGTAGTATAGCGGGACTCAAAGAACACACCATTTGTGTGATTACAACTGCTGGCAGGGCCTCGCTGAAGCGGGAACATGTGCGTTGGCTTCCCTGGGCTGGGATCTCTAACTTCTCTCTGTTTTAATCCAATGACACATTTCGTGTGCAAGGCGTTCTCCATATGGATGCTTTTCACAATACTGAAGAAGTTCCCATGTCAGGAACTGAGCTCCACAGTCACTGGGAGAGGGGAGCTAGGAGAGCAGCCGGTTAGCAGCGAGGCCCGCTGTGTGTGATTGGGAGGTTGCCGCTCCTGGGCTAAGGTCTGCAGAAAAGTGCCTGTGGGCTCAAAATCCAGTCCTGCCCCTTGGCTCTGTGTGCCCTTGGGTTCATGGCTGACTCTCTCAGTGTTTTCATACCTGTACAAAAACAAACGCTGTTTCCTAGGAGCATCCATAACAACAAACCACAAACTGGGTGACTTCAAACAACAGAAATGTGTTCTGGAGACTGGAAGTTCAAAATCAAGGTGTCATCAGGGCCATTCTCACTCCGCAGGCTCTAGGGGGAAGTTTTGGTTTCTGGTTGCCACAGTAACCTGAGTCCCCATCATCACAGAGTCTTTGTCTCATACCTCTGTCTCTGTATCTGAATCTCTCTTCCTTTCTCATATAAAGACACCAGCACTGGGTCTAGAGCCCACCCTAACTCAGTATTATTTCATCTTATTTTGATTACATCGACAAAGACCCTATTTCCAAATAAGGCTACTTTGACAGGGTGGTTAGGATTTGAACATACCTTTTAGGGAGACACAATTCAACCCACTATAAGGGGAAAATAATTTATGCCTTTCTGTGTTTGGGGGGTTAAAAACACAGCAAAATCACAGGTGCACAATTTTAGTCCCATGTGCATAACAATCTAGAACCCACTGAGTCATAGTAAACTTGAGCTGTACAAAGATGGATCCTAAAGAGCCATAAGGTGGGGGAGGGCTGCAGTTAAGTCCAGGAAGTGGTATGCAAAGGGGCAGGTGAATAGTTGCAGTGTGTTATCTGGTGGTCCCTCTGGTTGACAGCAGGCTGCTGGGATTATAGGCAACACAATCTGGCTCCCAGGAAAGAACTTGACTGGGTGTTTGGATGTTCAGCATGTGAGTGAGACCACATATTGCAGAATTAACGCAACAATCTAGTTATACACACTGGCCGAGCACACAGGATGGGAGAGAAGAAACTTACTGAGCACAGAAGTACCCCTGGATTAAGGACAGAAAGACCACTTGATGGGAAGGACCAGAGGTGGGTCATGAGATGTGCCCGCTGTGCTCAATACTGGCGCAGGGCTGGAGCTGGCCTGTTGTTTAGGGAAAATCCAAAAAGGAGAGGGACTCCACAGACACAGCCATCACAGTTCTCTCGTAAAAGTTATGAAGTAGTGATATGCCAGCTCAGGGAACCCTGCTTCACTCTCAGTCTCTCTGTTATTCTCATGTAAATCATACCCACTATTCAAAGACCTGGTCCAGAGATAAGCTCCCCTACATCCCTTCCCTGCCTACTCTAACCTCCTTAGTCACCATATACTTTAAACACACCATTTACTCTATAGAACCATTGGTTCTATAGGTTAAACTCTCCCTAAGTGGACCATGAGTCCCGTGAGAGCATAGATCATGCCTTATTTTCACTACTGACATGAGCTCAAGATAATAGTAAGTACTCAAAAAACACTTGCTATTAATTTATTTTTCACCTTTCCTCCTTTCCATAATGTTATAGATTTTAACAGAAAATGAAAACTGTGTTTTAGTAAGTAGAGTGGGGAAGGAGAGGAGGGGTCCAAGACACATGTATTAACCCTTAAAATATTTTGTTTCCATAAATTAATTATTTTAATATTACAGCAGGTTCCAATAACTAAGAATAACATATTATTCCATAATTGAATTGGAAGCCTCTTATCTGATTGGGGTAAAATCCCTCATCGCCCTTAACTACAACTACTTATTGAGCAATTACTATGTGCTAGACACTATATTAATCATAGTCGATGTCAAGAGGAAGAGGTTGCTGCCTTTAGGAAACCAGCATGCATATTGGATTTGTTATAAAACAATATTGTCCAACTGAAGACATTCTGCACCCTGCTGACCTATTTGGCAGGGGTTGGCCATGGAAAAGAGCTGAGTCCATTTGCTGGAAAATGAATTAACCAGGGGGAAAAAGTTTTCTGAATTCAAAAGAGGACATGGATGATTTATACAAATAAATTTCTTCTCCAAGTTCTGGAATTCAAAGGCCATTTGATCTTAGCGTTTAATTTGAGACATTGATTTAGTTGCTTGGCATGTTAGCAATGCAAAAGAATGGAATAGAGAGAGGTAATGGCAGACCAGGGAGAAGTCCAAAAAACTTGGCCACTTCACCTCTCCTCTTCTTGCACACCACAGTGCAAGCACATCGTCAGTATTTCCATTATACAAAATGACTTTTTCTTGGAGAAGACCCAAGTTGTTCTTTGAGGGGAATTTACTATAACAAGATCAACAATGTAATACTCTTCTGAGTCATCTGATTGAATATGGACCTAGTTTCATTGTACAGAGTCCAAAAGGACCTATGAATTGTAAGTGCCTAGATATACCATCTCCTGAATTAGTGTCAACTTCAGAGTTAAGTCTATTTTCTAAGGTCTTCAACTAATATTTGCATATCATTATAAGTAGATAGGCCTGTTTGCTGGGCAACATTATTAGAATAATCATCTCCAGGCATTATGTTGAGTGTCAAGAACAGAAGAGTATATCTCAACTGGAGAAGTGGGTATCAGGAACCCACATAGCATGCTACAGCTTCCCACCTCAAGCAGGCCTCTGAAAAGATGATAGCCAGGCCCCTCCCCAGCATGTATATTTTCAAATAGCTCCTCAGGAGACCCAGCCACCTGTGGAGGGCCCCGCTGCATTTGTGTCAAAGCATGATTGTTTTCCTAGCAGCTGAAGTAATCCTATATAATAAAAGGATAATATGCAAATTGATCCTAACAGCAGAACCACTGGGAATGACTGGTCACTATGGCACACACTGACCACCAGGGAGCAGACGCTCAATGCAGGAGCTGCCCCTGGTGGTCAGTGCACCCCCACAGGGGGAGCTCTGCTCAGCCACAAGCCAGGCTGATGGCTGCCAGGACAGTGGTGGTGGTGGGAGCCTCTCCTGCCTCCTCAGCAGCGCTAAGGATGTTTGACTGCAGCTTAGGCCTGCTCCCTGCTGGCAAGTGGACATCTCCTGAGGGCTCCCAGGCTGCCAGAGGGATATCTGACTGCTAGCTTAGGTCCGATCGCCCAGGAAGTGGGCCTAAGCCAGCAGGTGGACATCCCAGACTGCAAGAGGGCACAGGCCGGGCTGAGGGACTCCCCAGAGTGCACAAATTTTTGTGCACCAGGCCTCTAGTAAGTAATTAACAAGATTGGTGCTCAGTTCTGCAAATTTTCTGTCTACGTTGCCCAGGAGATCATCAATAACAGCATAATGGCTCTTAGCCCTGAACAAGAAGATTTTCTGAAGGTAAAAATGATCCTGAATCTGTAAGGCAGGCCTCCCATGTCACCTTGCCTCTTTTGGAGATGACTGAGACAAACCTCTTTTGGCTTCAGTTTCTATGAGAAGCTAAGGAGAAAATATGTATGTGTGAAAGCACTTTTCAAAGTTAGAGCAAATATTAGGAATTTTTGTCTAGGTACCCAGAACCCTCGACAAAGTGCCATAAAGACCTCAGTGTGGGAAGACAGAGGGAGAACAGGCCTGACTATTTTAGACTCTGAACCTAGAGCACCCCTCACACCGTGTAGAGCAGGGGTTGGGGGCAGTCTTCCTGCTGGATACCTGGATGCCAACATCAGCCCAGAGCAAAGCAGCGTGTTTTCAGTCTCAGAAACACAGCTAAGAAGCTCCCTCTCAAGGTGTCAGTGTTTAAAAGAACAGTGGAGCCTCGGGAAGAACACTGGCCCAAGCTTTCCCACAGCGGTGGATTTGCCTGGTGTCACCTTGATGAAACTGGCTGTAAAGCAGAAGTCAGATTCCTTTGACCCGCAGGAGGTCAGGACAGCATTCCAAGTGCTGCCTGCCAGCTCGCTTGCCTGCAGCTCACCTTGTCGACTTCAGGAAGCAGCCAGGCCCTCAGCAACTCAAATCCTGCCAGGTCTCCTCCCCCAGCATCTTCCACAGTTGGGCCACGTGTGTTTTAGCTCTGTGACAAAGGGCACCAGTTCCTCTTGCAGAACACCTGTCACCAAAGTTATAGGCTCAGCTGGTGTGAGACCAGTGTGGGTTCTAGTCCATTCAAGTTCCAATTTATCCTTGATTCCCCCAATTCACCACCATCTTTCCAGACTGCCTGCCCTCCTGGCTTCAGGATCCAGATGAGTTTCTGAAGCAACCACCTCTCCTGGAGCATCCACAGTAGCCTGAGGCCAAATTTCCATAATAAATCCCCTGTAAATATCCATGGATGGTTCTTCTCTGATAGAACCTTGTCTGAGATAGGATGTGGGATCAGAAGGATCCAGAGTAACAGACCTTAAAAATGGGTTCTCTGGCCCAGCCAGCGTGGCTCAGTGGTTGAGCGTCGACTCATAAACTAGGAGGTCAAGGTTGGATTCCAGTCAGGGCACATGCCCAGGTTGTGGGCTCAATCCCAGTAGGGGGCATGCAAGAGGCAGTCAATCCACGATTCTCTCTCATCATTGATGTTTCTAACTCTCTATCCCTCTCTCTTCCTCTCTCTCTAAAAATAAATAAAACTTTTTTTAATGGGTTCTCTACATTGGGCCTGGCTTTTCTGGAATTGGCTTTCTGATCTGACTTAGATTTAAAGTATTAGTGACCCTATTTCTAGGGGTAAAGGGACACTGGTAGTGTATGGTATTCAGTGGCAAAATAGTTACCTAAATTATCACTTGCAGATACTTATAATCAAGTGCCTATAGAAGGCAAGGCTTTTAGTAACCAAGAATTAGCAGCCAGTAAAAATTTTAGTGAAACTAAGAAATACCGTAGAAGTGGATAATTGTTTCTAAATGCATTGGAGAAAAATGATGAGATCAAGGCTTTCAATGTCCAGCTCAATGTTCATAAAAGGGATTTGAAAGCTTCAATTATGGCCCTAAAATAAGCCTACCTCCTGGAGCCACCAGGTCAGGATTATAACACGGATTGCATTATGAACCTCAGAGAGTTTCTCACACCACTTAGGGCACTGATTTTGAAGGAGCGGGACCCTGAAAATCGGGACAGAGACATACAGGTAGGTTCTCAGCCCTCAGTTGGGCCGTATCTCCTTGCTAGTATTTCCACCCATCAATGAGGAGGTTAGTCTTCCTTGGCCAAAGACTCTACCATGACTTCACCTGAAGCGGCTGCCTTTCACCATCTCTCAGTGCTTCTAGATTTACAGCCAGACACACAGCCACGGGCCCCAGAGGATAAAGCACCAAGTGCGGTCCATGGAGGAAGTATGATGTGCACCAAAAGAATTGCATACTTCTGCCAATTTATGTGGACAAAAGCCTGGGAAACATGTGTGGAATGGCTCCTAATGGTGTGGGCTCAAACTGGAAAAAAATAAAGTTGGATTGCCGGGCTGGTGTGGCTCCGTTGTTGAGCATCGGTCCATGAGCAAGGAGGCCACAACTCAATTGCCAATCAGGGCACATGCCCAAGTTGCTTCATCCCCACTAGGGAGCGTGCAGGAGGCAGCCAAGCAATACTTCTCTCTAATGGATGTTTCTATCTCTCCATCTTCTCCCTTTCTCTTTCTAAAAACCAATAAAATACATTCTAAAAAAATAAAAATGAAGTTGGATCAAACCACACTTATTGATATGAGCCATTAAGCAGAAATTTCAAAATCAATGTGCTGGTGGTGGCTCTAATTTACTTGGTTGGTTGGCAGAAACCTGGATCAAAAAGTAGACCACATAAATGTGGGTAAAATGACAAAATTTCCTTGGCAGAGTGTAGAGAAAGGTAACTGACCCAGTTGCTGTTAGGGACCCCAGAGCTCCCGGAGCCTCTAGAAATGAGAAAGATGAGCAGCCTACTAGAGTCTTCCTTGATCGATGTAACTAAAAGTTTCAGGTCTGACTTAGTCACAATAGGCAGTCCTGGCTACTGAGTTTGTTCCCTATTGAAGTCAGTTCACAGTCCCTGAGACCCTTGAATGAGGCGTGCGCAAGGTGTTCTTGAGGAGGGACCTGCACACAACCAAAAAGCTGCATTGTATATCTTCTTCTTAGTTTCCTCCAAAGGCATCCTTTGCCCAAGTGACTGGACTTCGGGAAAAGGGAACTTATCAGAATTTGGGAACATTACCTGACGGTGACTCTGAACTGACACTAATTCCTATACACTCAAAACACCACAATGGCCTACTAGTCCGTGTAGAGGCTTATGGTGGTTGGAAAATCAAAGGAGTTTTGGCTTATGTCCACCACACAATGGGTCCTCAAACCCCAAACCCATTCTGAGGTTAATTCCCCATTCTAGCAACTGGCAGAATTCCTCCTTGACCCACAGAGTGAGAGCTATTATGATAGAAAAAGTCAAATAGAAGTCACCACAGCTGCCTTTACCTACTAAAATATTAAACCAGAAACAATACCAATTTCTAGAGGGACCAAAGAGATTATAATACCACACATAATACCTTGAAAAGTGTAAGGATATCCTTTTTAACTCACTTATTTGACCTGTGTGGAATAAAGATGGAAATGACAGTGGATTATCATAAACCTAATTAGATGGCAATTCCAATTCAGCTGCTATTTTAAAAACCTGAGTTTTTTAATTGATGGAGGAAATCAATCAATCCAGTTGCATCTGTATGGAGCTATTAACATAGTAAATTCTTTTTGGGTATATCCTGTATACCAAACCTAGGGCTGCTATAACAAAATACTATAAATTGGGTGGTAACAGAGTACCACAAATTGTGTGACTGAAAACAACAGACATGTATTCTTTCACAATCTGGAAGCTAGATATCCAAACCAGCTTCTGGTAGTTGCTGGCCATTCTTGGGGTTCCTTGGCTTGCAGATGCATCACTCCAATCTCTACCTCCACCTTCACATGGTATTTTCCCCTGTGTTTCCTCTTCTCTTCTTATAAAAACACCAGTCATATTAAATATAAGGTCCAACTCACCTTACTATATCTGCAAAGACCCTATTTCGAAAAAATGATCACAGTATGAGATTGTGGGAGACATGAATTTGGTAGGAGGCATCAAGGGATACTCAGCCCAGGGCAATGCAATACCTGTTACTAAGGTCCACCAGAAGCAGTTTGCTTTTAGCTTACAGGACCAGTGGTTTACCTCCACTGTCCTATCTCAGCACTAATCAACCCTGCAGCCCTATGTCATCATCACTATGTCATAAGGACCTTGATTAGTCTCTCCATTCTATAAGATATCATGTGGGTCCATTACATTGATGACATTATGCTAATTGGGCCTGATGAACAGCAAGTAGCAACGGCACTAGACATATTGATAAGACACATGAATGCCAGAGTATAGAAAATAACTTCCCACAAAAATTCAGAGGTCTTCCATCTTGGTGAAACTTCTTGGATTCCAGTGGTCTGGAGCATGTTGAAATATCCCATCCAAATTGAAGGATACGTTGCTGAATCCAGCCTCTTCTACCACCAAGAAAGAGGAACTGTGCTTAGTGGAGTCTTTGGATTTTAAAGCAACATATACCTCATTTGGGTACTATTATATATTTACTGAGGAACCCAAAAAGCTGCAGCTTTAAGTGGAGTCCAAAATAAAGGGAGACTTTGCTCTATTCACTGCCATGGTATACAATACTGCATTGTATTTTTTACCGACGAATTTGTCTTCTAGCAAATGGGCTAATGAAATTCACTGGTCCTACTATGTTCCCACCACCCTGAAGCAGCTGGCCTGATATAATGGTGAAACAGCCTTCAAAGGCTCAGCTACAGCACCAGCTGGAGGGCAACACCTTGCAGGATGGGCATAATGTCCTCCACAGTAGAAGATATGCTCTACATAGATGATGCTGTTTCTCGCATCGTCAGGATTCACAAGTCCAAAAACCAAGGAGTGACATGGAAGTAGATCCTCCCTCTATTATTCCTACTGAGTCACTAGTGAAATGTTTTGCTTTCTGACCCTGCAACTTTAGGCTCTGCTCGTCTAGAAGTCTTAGTCCCTATGAGAGGAATTGCTTTCAACAGGGGACAAAGCAATGGTTCCATTAACATGGAAGTTGATACTGCTAGTTGGACACGTTGAGTTCCTCATGCCAGGAAATCAGCAGGCCAAGCAGGAGTAACTCTGCTGGCTGGGGTGACTGATCCTGATTACTAGTGGAAAATCAGATTATTACTGTACAGTGTGGGTAAGCAAGATTGTGATGGAATGCAGGAGGTTCCCTGGGGGTGTGTGCTGGGTTTCTAGGGTTGCTGTCTCAAAGTACCACAAACTGAGTGGCTTGAAACAACTAGAACTTGTTTTCTCCCAGTTCTGGAGGCCAGAAGTCTAAAATCAAGATGCTCATTCTGAATCCTTCAAGGAAGGAGTCTTCCTTACCTCTTCCAATTTCCGTAGCCCCGGGCACTCCTTGGCTGGTGATAGTATAACTCCAATCTTTACCTCTATGTCACATTGCTCTCTTCCTTCTGAGTCTTGTCTTCACGGTATTCTGTTTGCATGTGCCTGAGTCCAAAATTCCCTCTCCCTATAAGGCCACCAGTCACATTGGATTAAGGCCCATCTTAGTGATTTCATCTTGACTTGATGACATCTGGAAAGATCCTATTTCCAAATAAAGTCACATTCATGAGGACTGAAGGTTAGGAATTCTATATATCTTTTTTGGAAGACACAATTCAATCTATAACAGTGTACCTTTGGTACTCCAGGGGCATGTGATTAAATTAATAAAATTAATTGTAATGGACTTATAATTATAAGAGAATAAAGTAGTGGGAAACTACAGACAGTTCTATTAATGGCCCAGACACTTCAGGAATGAAGATTTGGGTTACCCTACCAGGGAGGAAAATATGACCAGCCAAGTTGCTTGCTAACAAAAGGAATAAATATGGATTGAGGAATGCAAGAACATATTTATAAATCATAACTACAACCATGTGAACAATTAAAGAACGAGAACTATAATCGTTATGAATATTTTTCTTATTTTGATAAGAATACCTTTCTGTAACGCAGTAACCAATTTTTTTTCTTTCTTATAGTCTTCTTCCAATTCTCTACCACTTAAGTTGTATTGATAGTAGTTAACCTTCTATCTCAGTATTTAAGTTAGGTGATATTAATAGGGAAATGTAACTCATCTACAAGTAGAATGGCCCAAGTCAGAGGTACGGGTGTTAGGAAGCCACAGCTCCTGCTCAGGATAGCCAGCCTGTGGAACCTCCAGGGCCAGGATCAGGGCGATGCTCCTCCAAGGACTCACCTGGTTTGATAACTGGAGATGTTAACAGTATGTCCAACGGCAACCAGTCTTGCTCACCAGGGAAGCACCAGGCTGTTACCCGTTACTGACCCATGCCCTTAGAGGCACTCCTGGCCAGGCCTGTGCCTCCAAATCTGGCAAAGGAAAAAAAAGTTTTGTTCTCTGATTATAAAAGTAATAATAGTACTCCTTCATTAAAAATAAATAAGTAGAAGAGTAACATGTTTACTATAGAAAACTGGGAAACATAAACATACATGAGAAATTTCAGAAGAAAGTAATTGTCGCCAAGGTCTCACTTCTCCTCCCCAAGATAACTATGCTAACATTTTGGTGTATTCCTTTTCAATTTTTCTCTGTGGATAATAAATATAAACTATTTTTTAATGAAGTGAATCTCATGATGTGTTCTATTACTCTGCTTTGATCTCTTAATGTTTTATATGTTATGGTATTAGGTACTCTTTCAAGACATCATATTTACAGCAAAATTATAATTTTTAGACATTCAGATTGTTTATAGTTGTTTACTATTATATATAGGACTATGATGAGCAACATTATACATAAGTCTTTTATCACATTTCTGATCATTGTTCTTAGGAGATACTTATTAAAAGTGGGATAACTGACAAATGACAGAAACATTTTTAAGAAAATTCTTACTGACAAAATGTTTCCAGAAAGGTTGTACTAATTTATAGTCCTATCAGCAATGTTAGTACAAAAGCACTGCAAAAACAAGTCAGTATTTCTCAATGTTTTTCAGACTAATGGGAGGAAATGGTATCTCATTATTTTGATTCATATTTCTTTAATTAATGGTTCAATTGAGCAATTCTTTTTTTTAACTTTTATTTATTTACTTTATAATCCTTACCCAAGGGTATGCTTGGAAAGAAGGAAAGGGGAAGGAGAGAGAAAGAGAGAGGGGAACATCCATGTGAGAGAGAAACATTGATCAGTTGCCATGTCCTGAAGGAATCAAGCCCACAACCCAGGTATATGTCCTAACCAGGAATCAAACCACAACCTTTCGGTGCAGAGGATGATACTCAACCAACTGAGCCACACTGCAGGATCTACTGGCCAATTCTCAGGTTTGTGGGCCATTTAGATTTCTTCTATGAGTTGCTTGTTCATTTCCTTTGGTCATTTTTAAATCAGGGTGTTAGTATCTTTTTATTGCCTTGATATAATTAGAGCTGTTTATTCTTTGCAAATATTTTTGCCACTTTTAAATTTTATTTTAAATTTTATATAGAGGGATTCTTTTTAAATATAGACAATTGGGGGGTTGTCTATGTAGTTAAGTCTAACAACTATTTTCTTTGTGATTTATCTCAGGACTTTATACTTATTCCAGAGGTCTGATGGCACAAAAATTCATGCAAGAGTAGGCCTTCCTTCCCCCAGCTGCCTGCACTGGTTTCCCTCCAGCACCCAGGACCCAGGCTTCCCTCCTCCAGCTGCTGGCAGGCTCCTGGAACCCAGGCTTTGCTCCAGCCCCAGCTTCATCTAGAAGGATGTCCGGAATGATGTCTGGTCTAATTAGCATATTACCCTTTTGTTATTATAGATAGCTCTGCCATCCCAAGATCAGTTCAATGTTCTCCTGTATTTTTTTTAGATAATTAAGAAGATGTATAAAGTAAAAACATTTAACAATTAGTAAAGCTTGCCCTACCTGGTTTGGCTCAGTGGCTAGAGCATTAGCCTGCAGACTGAAGGGTCCTGGGTTTAACTCTGGTCAAGGGCACATGCCCAGGTTGCAGGCTCAATTCCCAGTAGGGGGCATGCAGGAGGTAACCTATCAATGATTCCTTCTCATCATTGATGTTTTTATCTCTCTTTCCCTCTCCCTTTCTCTATGAAATCAATAAAACTATATTTTTTAAAAAACATAGAACAAATTTTTTTAAAAAAAGAAAAGCTATTAGTGTTTTTTACTTTATAAATGAGAAAATTCAAGTTTAGGACATAAAGCAACTCAAAAACCAGATGACACAACCAGTAAGTGGTAAACCAAGATTTTATTTTTTATTAAAGTATAATTAGCACACAATAAAATCCACAGATCTTAAGTATTCAATTTGATAAGTTTTGACCTTGTATACATTCTTGTAACCACCATCCAAAAACCAAGATATGGAATATTTCCATTTCCTATTTGATAGTTTTACAACAGACTATCTTTGACTATATTGGGATTTTATAAAAATGGAATCATAGAATGAGGTTTTTTTTTTATGACTCCCTTCATAACTAAGTATAAAATGTTTGAGATTCAACTATGTTGTTGGGTCTATAAGTAGTTCATGCTTTTTATTTCTAAATAGTATTTCACTGAATGAATATACTGTAGTATGTTTACCCATTCTCTTATTTCTTGGCACGTAGGCTGTTTCCACTTGGGGTTGGAATAGCCAATATGAATATTCTCACAGAAGTATTTGTTTAAACATAGGATTTTATTTCACTTGGGAATGGAATTGCTGGGTCATTGAATAGGCACATGTTTTAAGGCTTGAATTTGCAATCTGACTGGAAAAACCATGCCCTAAGCCATTGGACCACACTTTCCCTCACAGATCCAGGAAGTTAAATTCTAGCTCTTCCATTTTCTGTTGAAACCTGGGCAAGTTACTTCAGTTCTCAATGCCTTGTTTCCTCAGTTTTTTGTGAAGATTATATGTTTGTGAAGATTATATGCCATTTATTTTAAAAATTGCCAAATTATGCTATTATTGTTATTATGGTGTGAATACATACTATGTAGAAACAGTCCATGTGTGTGTATCTGTGTACGTACGTATATAAAATAATGTGAGAATAATAAACACCAAATTCAAGATAAAGGTCACCTAGTGGGGAATCAAACTTCATAGATAAATACACTGCATTTGTAGAAAATAATTGAAAGTTTCCAAACATGAGTCACTTGATCAGAGCATCAGTTTAAGAGGTAATCTTATAGGAGTAATGAGGGAAAGGTTCAGTCACTTAGTATTTATTGAGTGACAGTTATGTGTCAGGCGCTTTGGACATACCAGTGACCAGACAAAATCCCCTGCTGTCCATTGCATTTGTGTTACTTTCTAGACAACAAGAAGATGATGAGCCCGTTTCCTAGTAGTCCAGATGCCAGCTAATGAGCGTGTGTGTGTGTGTGTAAAATAGTATGAGAATGATAAACAGGCTTACGGTGTAGAGAGAGAGTAAAGAGGTGGTCACCCAGGTAGAACACATAGGCTGGTTAAATGTGCACAATCCCTGGGAGAGGAGAAGGAGAGGCACTGCGTCGAGTATAAATATGGGGTTGTGCATCTGGGCAACAGGAAGGTGCGGTGTCCTGACAGAAACAGGGAGCACAGGACGAGAAAGAATGGGCTCCTGCGCTAGGCCGAGCTCTGCAGCAGAGCCGAGCTCTGCAAAGGACAGCATGGTCCCTTCCCACTAGTTAGCTCACAAATGTGTTTTGACAACCGTTCATTCGGCAGTTTGTTCAGCAAATACAATCTGAATAAGTGCGCAAAATCGGCACTAGGTAGCTTGTCATCCTAGCAACTTAGCAGGAACTTGATCCACAGCCCTTTAAGACTATGGTTTGAGGGGCATTGTGCAGAGATAATAGGCGCCCAGCTCTGGACAAGAATGAACGTGAGAGTTACGAGGTGCTCTTGCCTCTCACTCAACTCAAGTGCCTGCACCTCTCCTCCTTAAACACTGTTAATTCCCAAGGTTCTGGTCCCTTGTTGGCTCAGGCCCCAGAAACGGCAGACCACAGCCATAACTTTTCAAACTCAAAACATCCACTCAAGGAAGATAAATTTCTGAATCTGGGAGGACTCTGGGAAGAGCTGTTTGAAAGGTGCAGCCAAGGCTGCTGACTGCTTAGTGGACTGAGCATCAGTTTGGTGAACAGAATCTGTCAGCAAGTCAGTGACCTGGGTTTCAGTCTCTCCCATTAACTGGCAGGGTGACCTTCTACAACCACTTAGCCTCTCTGGGCTCCAGTTTCCTCGCCTACATGAACATGCTTAGGTCTCTTGGGACCACTCCAGCTACCACCTTTGTGTTATTAGTTTGCTTGGGCTGATGTAACGAAGTATCATGGACTGAGTGGCTTAGAACAACAGAAATTGTCTGGTAGCTCTGGAGGCTGAAAGTCCAAGACCAAGGTGTGGGCAGACTTGGTTTCTTCTGAAGCTGTGAGGAAGAATCTGTTCCAGGCCTTCCTCCTGGCTTCTGGTGGTTTTCTGGGAATCTTTAAGCTTCCCTGGCTTGTAGATGCATCACCTCCATCTCTGCCTTCATGTTCACTTCTCAATATGTGTGTGTGTGTGTTCCCATAATATTATTGTTATAAGCCACCAGTCAGATTGGATTACAGGCCCATTCTACTCCCGTATGACCTCATCTTAACTAATTATACTGGCAATGACCAGTATAATTCCAAATAAGGTCTTCCTCCCTTCCTGGAACTCCAATTACGTGTATGTTGACCAATTGATTTTCATTGTTCTACACAGCATTGAAATTCTGTTCAATCTTTTCACAATGAGATTGTTTCTATGGCTGTGTCTTTGAGTTCACTGCTCTTTTCTTACGCAGTGTATAATCTGCTGCCCTACCATTCAGTGAATTTGTCATTTCAAATATTGCACTTTTCTACTCTGGTTCTATTTAGCTCTTTTCTATATTTTCTATTCTCCTCATTATCTTCTACTAGACCTTTGGGCATATCGAGCGTATTTATAATAGCTGTTTTATTTAAATTAACTTTTAATTTTGGAACAAGTTTAAATTTATAGAAAAGTTGAAAAGATAGTTCCTGTATACCTAACCCTGTTTCCCCTAATACTAACATTTTACATAACTATGGCACATTTGTTAAAACTTAACGATTAACTTTGGTACATTACTATGAACTAAACTCCAACTTTACTTGGATTTTGCTTGGATTTTTCTACTAATGTCCTTTGCTATTCCAGAATCTAATGCAGTATATCACACTACATTTGTCACCACCACTCCTTACTTTCTCTGGACTGTGACTATTTCTCATTCTTTCTTCACTTTCATGATTGGGACAGTTTTAAAGAGTATTGGTCAAATATTTTATAGAGTGTACCTCTGTTCGTGTTTCTCATGTTTAGACTGGGGTTATATGGAGGTTTTTTTTTTGGAAGAGATGAAGTGCCTTGTTCATGATATCATATCAGGAGGTCAAAGATATTAACATATCACTGGTGATATGAACCTTTATTACTTGATAAAGGTAATATTTGCCAGGTCTCTTGCTATGAAATTATTGGTTTTCCTATTCCATACTCTATTCTTTGGAATACTCATGGGGGTGAGGCAGGGAAAATTTAAGGTTTTTTTTGTTTGTTTTTGTTTTTGCTATTTCCATCATGCCTGTTTCTGGGTTTGTTTCTTTTGGTTAATTTTTTGTGTGTCCTAGTTATGGGTTACACTTCCCTGCTTGTGTGCAAATCTAGAGATTTTGTGAATTTCACCTTCCTGAATGTTGGGTTTTGTTACATTTCTTTAAAGAGTGTTGGACTTTACTCTGGCTGTCAGATAAATTAGTTGCATATCATTTTCATCTTTTGGGCTTTTATGATTTTTTTTTTCAGACAGGTCTAGAGAAGCCTTTATTCTAGATTAACTAAATCCTATTATTAAGGTACATCCCTTCTGTGGTATTGAACAAGGTTTCTCCACCTTCTCGGGTATAACTGAATGATACCAGTCCGCTGTGAGCTCTGGGAATATTTCAGCCAACAGCTCCCCAGTAATTCTTTCCTTAGTCATTGTTCCTCTCCCAGTCTTTTGGATTGTCATCTTGCTCATCCAGACACAAGGGGATCCCCAGGCACATTTCCAGAATTTCTTCATCTCTTCCTGGTTTTCTACTTCACAAATTCCAGCTACTTCATCCTCCCTAAACCCCAATCTCTGTCTCCTGAACTCTTCAGGACTCTGGGTTCTGTTTGGGTTCCCTCTCCCCCTACCATGGTTCCAAAATTAACCCCCAGCAGAGAGCCAGGGCTGTTGTAGAGCTTACCTCTTTCATTCTACTTCTCTCAGAGGTCACAGCCCTGAGCTGCCTGTTACCCAGTGTCTGACAATAGCCATTTCCCCTATTTCTTTCAGTTTTCTAGCTATTATAGACCTTTTTACCACATGTCATGGGGAATTCTTCAAAATTTTTGTAATTCCTATTTCTTCCCTAAGTTACAACTTCGGTAATACCTTAGTAGTTGGTTCTGCCTTTTCAGTTCTCCAATACAATTATATAATTACTAGAAGCCCGGTGCACAAAAATTTGTGCACTGGGGGTGAGAGGGGTCCCTCAGCCCGGCCTGTGCCCTCTCGCAGTCTGGGACCCCTCTGGGGATGTCCACCTGCTGGTGTGCCTGGCCAGCATGGGTGAGGGGCCAATGTCTGTTTGCAGGCTGGCCAAGCTCCCCAGTGGGAACCCTCATCCCAGGGGGTGTGGCAAGCCTGGGTGAGGGGCTGAGGGCAGGTTTCAGGCTGGCCACAGCTCCCACTGACCCTCTGGGCGATCTGCCTGGGAAGCGATCAGGTGGCAGGCGGCCACCCCATGGCCTCCCAGGCCCAGGAGGGAGGCTCGGGGTTGGCTGGCTGGTCCCGCCCCCTGAAGCTTCCGCCTGGGAAGGCATCGGCTGGCTCAGGGCGCCAGATGCCTTCCTGGAGGGAGTCTCCCAAGATGGCAGAGGTCGCAGCCCCGGAGAAGCTCTGATTGGCTGGTGGGCGTGGCTTAGCCCATCCCGAAGAAATGGTTAATTTTAATATTACGCTTTTATTAGTTAGGATATTGTTGAAAATTATTTATATTATATCCCCTCTATTAAAATAATGCATTTGCTGTCTCTTGCCAGGAGTAATCAGCTTCCTACAGTTTAAAAGGGTAAGGAAAAGAGACAGAAAGAGAGAGCTGGTGAGAATGCATTTCTTGGAAGAGAGTTGGTGGCTGGGTACAGTAGATATGGATATGCTCTTCCCTCCCTGCCTCCAGCAGAGCACTCTAAGACTGAAGCAGAGGTCAGGAGGAAAGTCCTAGAGGAACATAAACAGTGTCTCCTGGAGTTAGGAGGTGCCAGGGCAGGTGCTGGATCTCAGCAGGAGACCGCTGAGGGTGGAGGGTGGGTAGTTATTAGGAAAGCCAGCATGACAAGAAGGCTGCTCTGGGAGTGGCCTTCCAGGTCCTGGCAGGGTTATAGTGACAGATTTGTTTTTGTGAGCCAGAAATGGTGGCCAGGCTGCACCGATCCAAAGGGCTACACTCATGAGAGTTCCCTCTAGGATGAAGTGACCCTGACAGACAGCTATGGGACATACCTCCAAAAATAGGAGGTTCTTGTCAGCTGGACAATGAGAGATCTCCATAGGAAAAGGAGAGGGTTTCCAATAATTCATAAAAGTCCCCATGAGGGCAAGAGCCCAACTTTGGGCATCAGCCAAATTAGAGGACACCTACTCCAGACTACTCCACATTAGCCAAAGACAAGAACCTCACCTCACCACCCTTCACTCTCCAACAACCAACAGAACCAGGGGGAGGAGGCAGGACAGGAGAGGAAAAGACCACCTGTCCTTTTCCCACTGTAGGTTTCTTGGGGAGGCGGAGGTTAACTTGAATAAAAACTTAAAAGTTTTGCCCTAGTCAGTTTGGCTCAGTGGATAGAGCATTGGACTGCAGACCAAAGGGTCCTGGGTTCAACTCTTGTCAAGGGCACATACCTTGGTTCCAGGCTCCTCCCTGGCCTGGGCCCTGATCAGGGCTTGTGCAAGAGGCAACCAATCAATGTGCTTCTCTCACATCAATGTTTCTCTCTGTTTTTCCCTGTCTCTTCTACTCTCTCTAGAAATCAGTGGAAAAATATCCTTGGATGAGGAGTAGCAACAAAAAAAGAACTTGAAATTTTTAACTTAGTTTGGACTATTTGGTATATGAAAATAATATTGTTCCTTAGTATCTGCAAGGAACCAGGAAGCTAAGGAATCTAGATGAGTTCTTAGGAGAGGGATTCAATGGAGCAGGTGGGAAAGGCAGTGCTGGAAAACAGAACATTATTCCATTATTGCAGGCCAAGTCCAGTTCATTCACTAAACTAGTTACAAATAGTAAATATGAGCCCTGGCCAGCTTAGCTCAGTAGATAGAGCATCAGCCCCCGGACAGAAGGGTCAAGGGCACATGCCTGGGTTATAGGCTACAGTAAATCCCCAGTGTGGGGTGTGTATGAGACAGCCAATGATTCTCTCTCATCACTGATGTTTCTATTTCTCTCTCTCTCTCTCCCTTCCTCTCTGAAATTATATTCTATATAATAAAAGGGTAATATGCAAATTGACCCTAACAGCAGAACCACTGGGAATGACTGGTTGCTATGACACACACTGACCACCAGGGGGCAGACGCTCAATGCAGGAGCTGCCCCTGGTAGTCAGTGAGCTCCCACAGGGGGAGCTCTGCTCAGCCACAAGCCAGACTGATGGCTGCCAGGACAGTGGTGGTGGTGGGAGCCTCTCCTGCCTCCTCAGCAGTGCTAAGGATGTCTGACTACAGCTTAGGCCTGCTCCCTGCTGGCAAGTGGACATCCCCCGAGGGCTCCCGGGCTGCCAGAGGAATGTCTAACTGCCAGCTTAGGCCCAATCTCCTGGGGAGTGGGCCTAAGCCAGCAGGTGGACATCCCCTGAGCGGTCCCAGACTGCAAGAGGGCACAGGCTGGGCTGAGGGACCGCTCGAGTGCACAACTTTTTGTGCACTTGGGACTCTAATATATATATATTATATACATAATATATATACACACATACACACACACATGAAGATAGTTTATGGGAAAGAAATGGGACTCCTGAGGTTCAAACAAAGAGTAGGCTGCTGCTGGGCCTCTCCTGGGTCCACACTGGTGGCCTTTCCTGCAAACTAATGGCAGGTCTTCGGTCCAGATCTGCCTCACCACCCATGAGCATCCACCACTGGGTAGGGTCCAAAATGTCAGTGCTGCTTCCACAGACACCGCAGAGCTGCACCCCTACCCCTCCTTGTGGAACTCCCACATAGCTGTGTAGACATGGCACATGCTATCTGTGGTTCCCTACGGACAGGGAACAGATGAGGCGCCAGACCCCAGATGGACCTCAGCAAATCCTGTGAGGTTCAAATATGTGTCACTGAGGGACATGGAGTCTGTTCCAGGAAGAATGGCAGGGACAAGCTCTCTGACATGAAAAACTACTGTAGCTGTGTTTTGTTTTGTTTTGTTGATTTTTCTTTTTGATCTGTCATAAAACTACTGTATTTTGTAAAATACAATGAAATCAAATTATTAGAAAATATTGAATAAAAGCAAAGCATGCAACAAGCTCAAAACTTGTATTATTAGATTTGACAGACAAAATTATTCCACTAAATTGCAATTTCTGCACTTATTTCATTGTGTATCAGTGACAGCCGGTCTGTGGACCATGCTCTGAGGAGTACGAGCTGGGGTCAATCAGTGGCAGCCACTGCACTTTCGAAGTAGTCGGTGATTAAAAGCCACAGGCATTTAAGACCTAGGCTGTGGTCCCTGCTGGCTCCCCCGTCTCCTGGAAGCAAGTTCTGATTTGGTTGGTCTCCTGAACATCAACCTTTAGAGGGTCCCCAGCACCAGCTCCGAGCTCCCTCGCTGTTCCTGCCATTCCCTTGGCCTGAGATGCCCTCTCCGTGACTTGGCATATCCAGGCCTAACTGTTCTCCCAACTGCAGTGCCACCTGCCCCACTGTTTGATCCTCCTGGATCAAAGTATGATGATTCCCAAGAGGCTTCCACCTGCAATCTTCCCGGGACCTCTCGGGAGTCATCATACTTCTCCTCCTGCACATGTCACTCCCTGCCCATCGCGGTGGCTGCTGATGCCCGTGTGTTACCATCCCTGTGAGATTCTAAAGTACTTGGGGTAGATTTATTTCCACTTGTACTTTGCAGCCTTCATCACAGCTGGCACATAGCTGCCCAGTAAAGCTGACTTTTCTCAATGCTTGAAAGCAGCAGTACCCACGCACTGAGTCTGTATGGAGCAGGCTGGGCAGAGGTAAACAGCTATTGATCTGCTCTTCCTGCCTCGGGTGCCAGGAAGGTGAAGGCCCTGATGGACCAGGGAGATCCCAACAGCACGAAGGAAAAATGGTTGGTTGCTAAGTGGTCCCTTTTGAAGGCACTGTGTTGCTCCTCCCTGTCCCTGTCAGGCAGGACAGTTCCTTTCAACCCTAGTACTGCCCAGTGAGGGGGGGGGGGGATGAGTGGGGAGAGGGAGAGGGAGAGGGAGAGGGAGAGGGAGAGAGAGATAGTTAGTTAGTTAGTTAGTTAGTTAGTTAGTTAGTTAGTTGAGGAAGGGAGGAGGAGCTTGCCTGCTGGGGTTGGAAAACCTTGCCACTGCAAGAGTTCTGGTCACTTTGGATCGGGTGTAGCTGTTTTCCCCTCGTGGTCCCCAGTGTGGTGAGCTGAAGGGGGTGGAAAGGCACTCCGTGTGGGTTTTGTTCCGTTTAGAAGGCCTAAGCTGCAGAAGTAATTCAGAAATGAGGGTCTGCTGCACACAGAGCTTCCAACTCACATCTTCCTGAACTTTGGAAAACCTCTTCTGTCCCAGAAGTGCCCAGGATAAAAGGGACAATATTTATAATCGTGGTAAATAGACAAAACAAAATTTACCATCGTAACCATTTTTAAGTGCACAGCTGTGCAACCGATCTCTCGTTCTCTTTTCATCTTCCAACCTTGAAACTATAACCATTAAGCAATTCTCCACTCCCCCTGCCCGAGCTCCTGGCAGCCACCCCTCTACTTTATGTCTCTATAAATTTGACTACGTACCTCCTATAATCATGCCATGTTTGTCTTTTTGTGACTGGCTTATGTCACCTCCTCTAATGTCCCCAGCTTTCATCCATGTTGTAACATGTGTCAGGATTTCCCTCTTTTTGAAGACTGAATAACATTCTATTTTATGAATGGACTGTGCTTTGTTTATCCACTCATCTAGCTTTTGTTTATTGTGAAAGATGCTACTAGAAACATGGGTGTGCAAATAGCTCGTTGAGATCTTGCCCTCAGTTTTGTTTTGTTTTGTTTTGTTTTACTTTATACCCAGAAGTGGAATTGCTGGGTCAGATGGTAATTCTATTTTTAATTTTTAAGCAACTATTGTATTATTTCCTATACCAGCTGTACTACTTTACATTCTCATAGTGCACAGGGTTTTCAACTTCTCTACATCTCTGCCAGCAATTACTGTTTTCTGGGGGTCTTTTGGGGGGCGTGTTGTTTTGTTTCAGGGGGTATTGTTATAGGAGCCCTCCTAATGGGTGTGAGGTGGTATCTCACTGTAGTTTTGATTTGTATTTCCCTCATGATGACTGAAGCTGAGCATCTTTTCATGTGCTTCATGGCCATTGCTTTATCTTCTTGGGATTAATGTCTATTCAAGTCCTTTGCCCACTTTTTAATAGGGTTGTTGGTTTCTGGGTGGGGTTTTTTCAGTTGTAGGGATTCTTTATACATTCCGGATATGAATCCCATATCACATACATAATTTGTAAATTCTATTTCATGGGTTGCCTTTCAGCTCTGTTGATTGCGTTCTTTAATGATGCACAGAAGTTTTTCATTTTGATGTAGTCTAATTTGTCTTTTTTTTTCTTATGGTTCCTGAAAGGAACAGTATTTTAAGCCAATGTCAATACTATGGTTCTTCTCCAGATGCCATTAAGTGACAGTTAAAACGCCACACCAATGAATACAACATGTGTCCCAGTATCTCAGACCCACCCTGGGAACCGGCATGGCCAGCTTCATAAACCCTTTCTTTCTGTCACTTTCAGTGTCTGAGTTCATGTAGGAGGTTATCAGAAATCCGCTCTTTAAATTTAGGATTTTTTGTTGTTGTTAATCCTTGCCTGAGGATATTTTTTTCCATTGGTTTTTAGAGAGAGCGAAAGGCAAGGAGGAAAGGGAAGAGAGAGAAAGAGAGAGAGAAACATCAATTCGAGAAGGACACATTGATTAGTTGCTTCCCGCACACTCCTTGACCAGGATGGGAGATGGAACCTGCAACCCAGGTATGTGCCCTGGACCGGTAATTGAACCTGCGACCCTTCGGTGCACGGGCTGATGCTCTAACACTGAGTGACACCAGCCAGAGCAGGATTTTATTTTTAGCTTCATTGTTTTGTTGGTGCTGGTTGGGTTTTGTTTTGATGCTGGTGGTGTTTGTTTCCTGCCTTCTGAGTATGTTTTTTCAAGTCCTACACAAGGAATCTTGAAGAGTTAAGAACCACATAAAAGAACCAAAACGAACCGCTTATTCAGGAGAAAATGTCCCAGATTTTCTGGCAGCTCAGCCCTTTACTACTTGTACCAGAAGGGATCATTCTAAAAAGTCAATAAATGGTCCCGAGGGGAGTAGCCAAATGCAGACATTTAACTGTTCAGAAAGATAAGAGTTGAAAGCATCTGAGGAGAAAGCGCTCGGCTTTTGGGTCCTGGCTCTGGGCTTTATGAGCCCTCATTCTGATCCACTGTCAGTCGCTGGGTCCTCTGCCAAAGAAATACTAGAAAACCAGTTTTTCCCTAATTTCACTGGTATGTCAGCAACTGATGGACACTGTGAAGTCAGACCAACCTTGAACACATTTCAATCTACTGGCATGAATTCACCATATTCCTCTTATAATGGAAAAAACAAAGCTTGTTTCATTGACAACAGCTTCAACCCAGCAGTACCAATAGGAGGTGAGGAAGGGGCACCCCGACAGGGACGGCAAAGCTACAGGAATGTTACCCAACCTCTTCACCCTTCAGAGTAACTTTCCTTTCTCCTGGAGGGCCTTACAGAGGCTCCGATAGGCAAGGCTTTGAAGTCCAGTTGTTCCCACCGACCCCTTTCTTAACACAAGTTACTCAAGTATAAGCCCCGTGCAAGGCACAATGCTGAGGGCAATAGCAGTGGTGACAGGGTGACATATAGAACTGGCAGTACACAGGTATAATATTAGCATGAGGTATTCTTTTTTTTACTGTGATTTTTTTATTTAAAAACTAGAGGCCCAGTGCATGAAATTTGTGCAGGGGGGGAGGGTTGGGTGTCCCCTCAGTCCAGCCTGCACCCTCTCCAATCTGAGACATCCCTCTCACAATCCAGGACCACTGGCTCCTAACTGCTCACCTGCCTGACTGCCTGATCGCCCCTAACTGGCCCCCCTGCCAGCCTGATCATTCCTAACTGCCTCTGCCTGCTGGCCTGGTCACCCCTAACTACCCCTCCTGCCAGCCTGGTCACCGCTCAGT